>BQNB010138566.1:0-17688 GCA_026074375.1 Tanacetum coccineum | reverse complement strand
GCCAAACACAGTACACGCAAGTAAAATCACATCACATATATTCACATAGCAATCATAAGCACATAATTGTCCCAAAAACCAAAACCATGTTTTGCATAGTCAAATTTCAAAACAATTTAAAACACATTTGATTATCATTTTCCCCCAACGGAAAAACAGTAGAAAAATGGGGCTACGAGAACTCACCTTAAGCAAGTCTTAAGCAACCAAATCTCAATCACGCAAGCAAATGCAACGACGTTCGTACATGACTTAGTCCAGTTAATGTCCCATTAAATAATTTATTTTCAAAACAGTCTTCACGTCTGATGCATAGAGGCTAGATGCGTTGTACAATTACCCATAACAATTTAGTGGTGTGATGGTTGACGTCTCATCCTAAAATATCTTATCAATCCAATATCTCAACGATACATACTTGTACTATTTAAAGAAAATATTTAAGTAATATAAGTAAATATTTCTAATATATAATTATAAATATATTTCGATAAGTCCATTCGGTACCCTTGGTTACCATAAAAATAATCATAATATGGTTGAAAAAGAAACGTTTATTCATAATAAACATATTAGAGAAGTTTCGAGAAAAATTATGTTTTTGTCTTTTAGTGAATTTATTAAATAAATAAAATAATAAAATAATACTTTAATATTTAAAACCAAAAATCATGTTCTTAAGTAAAATTTCCTAAGTATAAGCATTTTACGAAATTTTGACATGACTCGTACGTTTATATAACGTTTTTCAAGGTTTCAAACCTTAATTTCAACACTTTTCAACATTTCGACACTTTTCGACAAAATTCCAAAATCTCAATCTTTAACGTTTACTAAAATGTGTTTCCTAAAATGTCGTTCAATATCACTTCGTAAATACATTTCACTTTCAAAAGTCCGTCAAAAACTCTTTAAACGACTAAATATCGCTTATTGGGCTTTAAGGCCCAACAAGGGTCCAACAAGGTATTTATACGTCCAAAATACGATCCAAGCTCAAAACTAAGGTCAATTTATATACATAAGCTCATACTAATAAGTAGAAAATAACCTGGACCACATTAAGCCAACAAATATGCCACGGCTTATTCGTGCTTATTGGGTCGTGAGCCCAAGAGCTCAAAACTCAAGTTCATAAGCTTAAAAATAAGCTAGTACGCTACGTATAGTATTTGGTTAACACCATAAGCTATAAAAATAGTCCACGAACATACGTCATACCACGAAAATATTAAAAATCACTTACCATGTGATTTTAAAGTAGGACGTGAATACATAAGCTCAAAATAAGTCACGAAAAGCTCACAAACTACGCTATACAAGCTATTATACAAAATAATCTATCTAGCAATATATGTTTCTCAACCATCACGACTACAATATCAAAACTAACAAAACCCTCTTGTATCTTCTCTTATTCGACGCAAGCCAAACACCCCTTTTTATTCGTTTCGTTTCCAAAAATCGATTTTTACGACGATTAACTTGTATAACTAACATCTATGCTTCAAGATAAACACAAAAGGACACACAAAATTTAAATTTGGAAACTTACAAGAAAATCTTCAAAAATGTAGATTTTGACACGAACCGGACCACCCAAATGTTGTTTAAATGAATACCTGAGCACTAGAATCAACCCAATATATCACCAATCTTTATGTTTTTGATCTAAATTTCAAAAATAAAAGTGTTTGTTTGTGTGCTTTATTCGGACGCCAAGAGGGAGAGAAAGAGAGGATTTTTTATGAAAAATGAACTATGTGTTTTTCAAAATGAGGATAAGGATCTTTTAAGTGTACCAACCATGGACACACTTGCTAAAAATCTTGCTTTGATGTCTCCTATGAGACTAGAACCGGTTATGGTATCCAAAGGGGGTCTCGGGCTTTTCTTTTTGTGTCGGGATCACTTAAAAGCTCGTAAAACTCAACCGTAAAATTTTTCCCAAAGTTAATTAGCATTTTTATTCACCTTAAAAATACTTTTCCATTAACCTAGAGTATAAACATGAAATATTTATACTTTAAACCCTTCAAAACTCATTTTGGACATTAACGGACGAGTCGGGACTCGTTTTTAGGCATTTCTCAAAATTTACAGGTCAACCACCCGGAATGCAAATAACACAATAATAACCTCTAAAAAGGACTATTATTTGTAATAAACCATAAATTACCAAAATTCTCAACAAAATCACCACCGTCAACACGGTACAAAATCTGAATATATCGACAAACGTCAAATAATCAAAGGACTAAAAATGAAATATTCAAAACATAAAAGGGGCAAAGGTTACATTCTACCCCCTTAAAAGAATTTCAACCCTGAAATTCAGTAACTAACATCACTAAACAAATGTAGATACTTCAGTTTCATCTGGTCCTCACGTTCCCACGTAAATTCAGGTCCACGTTTCGAATTCCACCAAACCTTGACGATGGCAATTCTACACCACTTCAACTTCTTAAACTCTTTATCTAAAATCTCCACAGGCTCTTCCATAAAATTTAATTTGGCATCAACTTGGATCTCATCCAAGGGCACTTGCAATGTTGGTTCAGCCAAACACTTCTTAAGGTTCGACACGTGGAACGTGTCATGAACACCATTTAATTCCTCAAGCAAATCTAACATGTAGGCTATAGGGCCTACTTTTTCAATAATCTCAAAAGGTCCAACAAATCTAGGTGCTAGTTTCCCTTCTTCCCAAAGCATATCACACCTTTCCAAGGTGACACTTTGAGCAAAACATAGTCACCTACACTAAACTCTAGAGGCTTCCTCTTCTTATCCGCATAACTTTTTTGACGATCACGCGTAGCCTTAAGTCTATCCTTAATTTACGAGAACTTCTCATTAGTCTCTTGCACTAACTCAGGTCCTATCATCTAACTTTCTCCAACCTCAGCCTACATAATTGGTGAACGACACTTTATACCGTACAATACCTCAAACGGCGCGTATCTCATACTAGAATGATAACTATTGTTATACGAAAACTAAACCAACGGAAGATGAACATCCTAACTTCCTCCGAAGTCCAAGACGCACGCTCTAAGCATGTCTTCCAAAGTCAGAATAGTACGCTCACTTTGACCATCGGTCTAAGGGTGATAGGCCGTACTCATGTCTAAACGAGTTCCTAATGCCTCTTGCATTGACTGCCAAAACCTTGATGTGAAACGACTATCACGATCCTGGACCAACTGGCCCAAATCGTGGAATGGAAGCTGGGCCTAGTGGATCAAGTGGCCCAACTACTAGGAGTAAAAAAAGAAAGAATACAGGTACCAATGATGACAGTCAATCATCTCCTTCTTTTTTAGATGCACATGATAAATGGGATCTATGCCCTTGGGTCTTGTATGTGGGAAAATACAAATTCACAAAAAAATCGGGTGGTGAAGACACACAACGATACACACACATGCCTTCAATCTAAGGAAATCAAACACTGCATTTACAAATTCTTGTCTGAGAAGATATTTGAACAAGTCAGGATTAATCCGGATATCCCAGTTAAGGCAGTTCAAGACCAGCTTCAACGTGAGCTGGAGGTTCAGATATCTATGAGTAAGGCTTCAGAGCAAAACTAAAGCTGAAAAGAGATTAGAGGAAACACGTTATGTAGTAATCTATGCTTAAGAGACTATGTTGTTGAGTTACAGTCTACAAACCCTAATACCACTGTCAAGATTGTAGTTGAAAGGAATACTGATCCTTTTTTGCCTACTAAGGTGTTTCAAAGAATATGACAATATGTTGGAGAGCAATAAAACTAGGGTATTTAGGAAGCTTCAGAAGAGATCTGATAGGCCTAGAAGTTTGCTTCATGAAGGGTCCTTTTCCAGGCCAAGTAATTGGAAGCGGTTGGACAGGAATTCAAACAATGGAATCTTTATATCTATTGGCGTAAAGCTTTGGTTGAAGCAGAAAGAAAGAAGTTCATAGTGCAGGTTCTTGCAGTGTATTGGGTGATGACATGAGATCTGCATCCCAATTCAAATTTCAAATTATCACATTCATTATTGATAGAAAAAAAGGTTAGTATTATGCTTAGACTAGTCTGCATTCATAAATACTAAAATTATATGAAATTTGTTAACAGATTAATAGATGGTTTCATGCAGGGTGATCATTCCAGCCAATAAAATTGTTTTTTACCCAAGAGCAGAACACATAAATTGCTTACGACACAAACATCAAAACATGAGCAGTGATGGTGTGGACAAACATACAAGGATTTATTGTGGAGAGCTGCATCTGCTATAAATGTTAGGGATTTTAAAAAGTATATGTTCGAACTTAAGACGATGAATCCTAAGGCACATGAATGGTTGAACAAGATACCAGCAAAACATTAGGCTAGATCTCATTTTTCAGGTAACACATAAATGTTGGGACTAACCGTGTAATTTTCTTAATGCCATCACAGTTTTTACTGCTTTCATATTTATGATTATTAGGTATAGTTGTATAGCATTAAATGATATTGCATTTTATGATTTATAGGTAGAGCCAAATATGATTTATTGCTCAACAACATCTATGAGGTCTTTAATGGTAAAATAGTTGGAGGTAGGGACAAACCATTGATCACACTTTTAGAGTACATTAGGGAGTATTGCATAAAGAGAATTGTGAATGTACAAGGTGTGATTGATAAATGTACTGGTCCTTTAACCCATACTGCAACCCAAATCATGGAATTCATTAAGAAAAAAGCTCATTTGATGAAGGTGCAATGGAATAAAGCAAATAAGTATCAAGTTTCAGGTTTACTTGGAAATCAATGAGTTGTGGATGTAGAGTAGTATGACATGATCCATGTAAAAATGAAGAATTTGATCAGGGATAGTCCATGTAAGCATGTTGTTGCAGCTTGTTGGAATATGGCTCTGAATGACCGGGCGGCACCACCCCCAGAAACTTGGGTCAATCCTTGTTATTGGTTGAGTACATAGAAGGAAACATACTCATACGAAGATACAGACCTATTGTTGGACCAAGTAAATAGGAATTCCACATGTCTAACAACACTTTTGCCACCCAAACATTATGTCCTGGTAGGGCGACCAAGGAAGAAAAGAAAGAGGTCCAAACATGAGGATGAACCATTTGTGAAAGATGGTAAACTGAGCAGGAAAGGAAGAACCATTACATGTCAATCATGCAGAAACACTAGACACAATAAGGCAACAACAAAGGAAAGGTTGAAAAGGAAACAAAAGGTAGCTAATTTTAGCTTCAAGCTATAAGTGTGTCTTTGATCTAAACATCATCGAACAGGTTACGAGGAGTTTTTTTGTGTATGTGGCAATAATGTAGAAGCCAGTGGTAGTGGATCTAGGCAAGCATAATAAACAGAACATGTAGAGTTTTGGTCAAGATAGGTTTTAGGCGGACCAGGTGTTAGTTGTTGTCAAAAGGTTTGGTCTACTGGCTGCTGTGAAGGTGGTGCAGGTGTTGCCAGTCAAGGTTCATCCCATACTAGATGGACAAAGAGAAGAGTACAAACAGAAAGAATTAGTCCACAAAAAAGAACTCCCACTCAACCTGCAAATCAACCTTCTACCAGTTCTCAAAGCGCCAGTGAGTGAACCAAGGAATGCAGATGGAAGAGAAATGGGTAATGGTGTACCAACACAATCAAGTTAAACATAGTGGTGCAAGTAAAGTCATTTTATGTAATATTCCAAAAACTAATCTATTTCAGAAGAGTGTATGTCTGTAATTCAAGTCCACATAAGTGGCAAACATCAAAGTCTATATCTGTGGCAACTATCTAAGTCCTTTTTGACAAACATAAAAGTCTACTTATGTGTGCAATGACATTGCATTTGAGTTGTAGGATGCTTTTAAACTGTATGTGACCTATTTAACATATTATGGAAATAAACAACTCAGTATTATACAGGTTTATACACAGTTGGTCCATGATGTGGAAACCAGTTTTGCCCGTTTGCAAAACCATATAAGTAGCATGAGAGGTTATACACAGCTTCATGTGGAAACCAAGTTTTGCCCGTTTGTTCCCAAAATAACAGTGAATGTTGTTTTTTACAAACAACTGTGACTTCGATAATAAAGTCAAAATTTTAGTTGCAAAAGCAAGTCAGTATCACAAGAGATGTATTACACACGTGTCCTTGATGTTATAACTGGGTTAACCCGTTTGACCCTATTTAAGCAGTGATTGTTATTTGTTACACGTGTACGTACATTTGTATTTCCATTGTGGACAAAAGGCATAGTCTCTTGGCGTGGGCTCATCTCTTGGTGGAAATGAAGAAGAGTGTTTTATACACTGCTTACACGGATTAGACTTAGAACCAAATTACACACCATTAGACCGTCAAACCCAGATACACCAGTTTACCCCTAAACACAAGTATTTAAATCGATATCATATTTACCATTCTTACACAATGTATTTCTCCCTCTGATTCTTTCCCAGCAATCTTAATAACTTAAAACATGTCAGCAATAAGTGATAACAGTACAATTTCCAATGGTCACGAAGAGAAAGTGACGTTAAGAAATAGAACCGAGTGCATGAAGAAATGATAAGTTAAATGATGGTTCTAAAAAGAAACATTATTTTTTCCCCTCTGATTCTCACCCCCCTATGGTCGAAATAACTAAAAACATGTCAGCATAATTGATAAACGTAAGTTAAAGAAGGTCGACGAATGAATACTTGATATTTAAGAGTAATAAACTAGAAAATGAATAAATCAGTCCAGTAAGAACTTGCAGTCCAATCAAGTAGATTTTGCTGATATGAAGTCGAATCAGGTAACCATGGAAGAATTTAAGAAACAGTAACAAAAATGCTTTCTTTTGTAAGTCACTGCAATAGTGTCTGGGGTAATGGCTCTTCAATTATGTTTGTTATGACTAAATTAGTTTTGAATTTAATTAGTCTAATCAATTGTATAAGAAATATCCATGGAATCAATTGTTTTCTTGGTGTCAAACGGTAACAACGTTGGTCAAACAGAGTAGTGGTCAAACACCGTATTGGTCATAGAGATTAGTGGTCAAGCAGCTTATTGAAGAATTACAGTGTCTTTGCAATCAATCATACATTCATTAAAAAACTTAAAGAAACAAACATTTAACGATATATAACCCAAAAGCTAAAAAAACAACCCCATAAGGACGACCATCTCCCATTTACAGAGTTCTACAAAAATCAACCTCCTTATGGAGGGACCTGAAGGCACAATTCCTTCTTCAGGTCAATCACCTTAATGAAAACAGCCTTCTGAATATGCTTGAGGTGCTCTGTCCGTCTACAGGGTCCAATAAATTTCCCAGAAACTTCAAGCTCTTCTATTATCGCACGCCTATAATTTACACTTGCAAGCAACTGCCTCTACCTCGTTAAGTTATAAAGTTCATTTGCTTGCTAAGCTTCCATTTGCGTCTTCATGAGTTCCTCCAAATGAACAAATCCATGAGCAGCAGCAATAGAAAAAAAGGGGGTTTTAGAAATGAAAGGTTTTACGAAGGTTAAAGGTAATGTATGTTGAGTGTAGTTTTGGATTTGAAGAGATATATGTGATTGGATTTATATACAAGTGAATAACGCAATTACTAGAATGGAAAATGTTAAATGCGGCTAAACCGGGACATCACATCATGCACTTATTACAAGGACCAAGCGTGCAAGTAACGTGTAGAACATTCCTTCTGAATTTGGTGGGAAATGGGAAGCCAATAGAACGTATTGAGGGGCCAACAGTGTAAGTAAAAAAAAACACTAACAAAACCACTTCAAACTATTATCAACGGGCAACGGTTATAAAGTCAGGAATTATTTTTTTTGTTAAAAAAAAGAAACAAACTCAAAATTAGAGAACAATTTCAAGAATATCTTCATCTTCTTTAATGGAAGTGAAAAAATTGACTTTCACTAAATCTTCTTGAATGGAAGTGAGACAATTGACTTTAATGGTTATACATATTATTTGACTTTTGCTAAATCATACAATGACCTAATTGACTTTCATTAAATCATACCAGTATACTTTATAAGTGAAACAAATTAACCCATTCATCCACAATAATATGGCTAACGACTGAATATATTCATTCCATCAACTAACCCAAAACCACATTTAGCCACATAACCCATTACCTACTAAGAACTTGTAGCAAAAAAGCAACATCCTTAAACATTCGCAGTAACATAAACAAAAACCCCCAAAAACAACCAGCTAATGAAAGAAATTTCACAACTGCGTCGTTTCTTCAACCAATAGAACCGGATTTCCATTCAAGCTCATTACGAGACCTCAACAAACCCTTGGGAATAATGCTGAACAGACCTTAGACCCATAGGTTGATTAAACCGCAGCGACGCGTACCTACGCCTGAGAGAGAGGAAGTGACACAGTTTGGACTCTGAAAAGAGTCCAAAAAGGATGTGTAAATAAACAAACAAAATGATTTGTTACATATATTTTGATCGGATCATACTTACAAGTGTAGGACAACCATAGAAACGACGACCTGGATTCCGATTAGTCCATGATGTCCTCATCACAGTTTCCAAACCACACGCACAACGAACCATTTTATAATTTTGTGTCTTATACTTTGCAAACCATCATTTATAACACACAAAAGCGATTCAGAGACCACTGGTACAAGCGCTAAAGGACAAACAATAGCAACTATAAAACACCAATTGGAAAAAATAAAAAAGAAAAAAATAGTAAGGACTAACGATGAAATAATGATGAGAATTTGAAATTACTAACTTTCTCATCGTTGAAAAGTCAAACTAACACCCGTTACGTATAACGGGGATTGAGGGACCAAATGGGTAACAACAGTGACAAAAAAAGACTAACGACATCGACCCCCATTATCTAGGGACCGAATCCACAATCGGACCTAACCATAGGGACGAACGATGTAATTTACCCTTTCATACATTTTTTAATCTTTCGACACTTTTCCGACAAAATGCTAAAATCTCATCATTATACTGTTTACTAAATAGCTTTTTTTCCTAAAATAACGTTCAAAATCACTACAATAAATACATAACACTTTCGAAGTCCGTCTAAAAACCTTTTTAAAATGACTAAATATTTGCTTTATTGGGCTTAAGGAGCCCAATAAGCGGTTCCCATTAAGGTATTTATACGTCCAAAATACGATCCAAGCCCAAAACCAAGGCCCATTTATATACATAAGCTCATACTAATAAGTAGAAAATAACTCGGACCATAATAAGCCAACAAATAAGCCATGGATTATTTGTGCCTAAAGGGGTCGTGAGCCCAAGAGCTCCAAAAATAAAGTCCACAAGCATAAAATAAGCTAGTACGCTACGTATAGTATTTGGTTAACACCATAAGCTATAAAAATAGTTCACGAGTATACGCCATACCACGTAAATAATCAAAATCACCTCCCTTGCGCTTCCAAAATAAGCCGAGAGCATATAAGCTCAAAATAAGCCATGAAAAGCCCACAAAATAAGCTATACAAGCTATTATACAAAATAAGCTATCTAGCAATATATGTTTTTCAACCATCACGACCACAACATCAAAACTACAAAACCCTTTTATTTCTTTTTATATATGACGCAACCAAACACATCCTTTTATCCGTTTCATTTCCAAAAATTGATTTTTACGACGATCAACTTGTACAACTAACATCTATGCATCAATATAAACCCAAAAGGACAAACAAAATTTAAATTTAGAAACTTACAAGAAAAGTCTTCAAAATATAGATTTCGACACGAACCGAACAACCCAAACGTTGTTTAAATGAATACCCGACTATTAGAATCAACCCGGAAATACTCTATATCACCACGATCTTGATCAAAGTTGCAAAATATAAGGGTTTGTTTGGTGGCTTATTTCAGACACACACACAAGGAGAGTGTGTGTGTGTTTTTGATTTTGAAAATGAAAATGGATAATGAGAGGGTGGTGGAATGAATATTAATGTACAACCTTAGGACAAGATTAGCTAAAATTAAGCCCTCTTGTCCCCAAGGCTTACACGCCAAGTTTAAGCATCCTAGGAGGGTTCGGGTCTTTCTTTTCGTGTCGGGATCACTTAAAAAGTCAGATCGATCCGTATTAGAATATACCCGAAGTTAATTAGCATTTTTATTCACTTTAAAAAGCTGGAGCAAGCTGGATGGCCTTTGATGCTTAGTCTTAACCTTCAAACAAGTCAAACACTTACTAACATACTCATCTATGTCCATCTTCATACCCGGCCACCAATACCTATCTCTAAGGTCATAATACATCTTATCAGTTCCTGGGTGTACATAGTACTTCGACTTATGGGCTTCATCCATTATCAGGGTTCTCACATCACCCTTTAAAGGCACCCATATTTGATCCAAGTAGTACAAAGTCCCATCATTTCTCTGTTCTATCATCTCATCCAAACCTTTCTGCAATCCTGCAGACTCATTTATAGCCTCCTTCTGAGCCGTCGGTATCATATCCTTAATACTCGATTCAAGGATTATATTCATAGCTCTAACTCTTTTGGGTTTTACTATTTCCTTCCTACTTAGTACATCAGCCGTCACATTCGCCTTACCAGGATGGTAGCGAATCTTACAGTCATAATCACTATACAACTCTATCTAGCGACGCTGTCACATATTCAACTCTTTCTGACTAAAGATATGCTGAAGACTCTTATAATCCATATAAATGACACTCTTTGTCCCATACAGATAATGTCTCTAAATCTTAAGGGCAAACACAATTGCTCCCTGATGAGATGTCATTTTATACACTTTTTCGGGGTCGTTTAACCCCCTAAATCATGTGTTTATACCTAAAATAGGTACTTAATTGTTCCTTTTTGGGTATTTTGCATTTGGAAGGAATTTGGAGGAAATACACGTGACTTGGGCTCATTTAGAGAAGAAACGGACAAGACTACAGACCTACACCAACATCTCTCAAGAATTTCTACTTAGAGGCTGGAGACGGCGTCACAAGATACACGTGACGCCGTCACAATTCAACCCATGACGGCGTCATAACGTAGCCGACCTAAAGAAACCCTAGAAGATTCTAGATAAAGATGACCATTCGACGTGCGCGCGAAGTACCAAATATTGTTTTAATCATAACTCCTTCATATGAACTCGGATTTCGACGATTCAATAGCTCACGTATTCAGAATGAGAAAATCTATAACCACGCGAAAGATGTCACCGTGACAGAGTCACATGTTATTGGTGACGCCGTCATGAAGGTTGGTTAGGGTTTTGCCTATAAATACAACCTCATAACTTCATTTTTATCAAGCCCCAAACCCTAAGTCCGATTCTAGGGTTTGGGTAGGTGTTTTTCCAGCAACTTAGAGGGTCTAATTCAATCCATAAACATATTGTAATGGTTTGATTATCACTTCTATCTTATATCATGTCTTCAATTCCTTTTATTGATTATGATTTATGTTCTCTATTAAGTATGCTTGGTTAATTCATCTAGTGTTTGCTTAGATGTTATAATCGCTGAGATTGATTATGTATTTGTGTTAGTTGATGATTATTGATGCTTATTATGCATGTTTGATAGAAGATCTATACGCTTTCATACTATAATTGATTGATTGATTTGTAATAAACTAGTTTGCATGATTAGGCAACCTTAACGTATGATTGGTTTATTCTAGGTCAATTAGCAACCTAAAGGCCTCTAAGAGACATGACTTAGCAACCTGAGCATGGATAAGTTAATTGGCGATTTGTGAGTGAGTGTGTGTTAATTAGTCAAAAGAGCAACCTCTAGGCTAATTAGTGATACTTCGCAACCTAAGGTCAGATAGGTTAAATTATGCATGATAGTGGATATCTTAATGCTTTATGCTTGTGTTCGTGTCCGATTGAGCAACCTCATAGACATTGGTCATAGGTGTAGAAGGGAGAAGGGATGTGAACGCTTAACCGATCCGTATTAGTCATAAACCCCCCATTAATAATTTATCTAACTAGTTAAGCACAATACATATTCATGATTAGGGAGAATTTCATCTAAGTAAATACGCTTCTTTATATCATTGTTCCTAGCTTAGTTTAGTTATAATTAGGAGTAGTTATTAGCTTAATTAAAACCTCTCGCAAACATATTGATTTTACTTGCTTTCAATTAAACCAATAAAAGACCAAAAAGAATCATCCTTCAACCTTTAGATCTAGGCGGCATATACTTCGAACCTACCTCACTATTCCCCTAGAGAACGATCAATCCCCCAGACTTACCTATACTACACTATAACGGTTAGGTTCACTGCCTAGGAGGATTATAAAACTTTTATGGTTTTGCAAAAATCCGCATCAACAATATCTAATAGAAAAACATAAACTTTAACATTTTTAATATCAAAATCTATGGTTTTAATATTATGCTAGCAACCATACCTCTTTGCATAACACCATCTAATCCTGGCTGATGCATCACAATAACTCACAAAATCCTTCTGGTCCATTAGTGGAGAGCTAGACAGGTGCATTACACAACTTATCCTTCAAAGTTTGAAATGCATTCTCCTGCTCCTCACCCCAATCAAAAGTCTTACACTTCTGAGTCAAGATAGTAAGAGACTTAGCTATCTTAGAAAAGTTCTCAATGAACCTACCGTAATATCCATCCAATTCTAAGAACGAACGTACCTCAGACGAAGTTCTAGGGGCTTTCCAATTCTTAACAGCTTCAATCTTACTAGGGTCTACATGAATCCCAATACCATTTATCACATCCCTAAGAAACTAAACTTCTCTTAGCCAGAATTTACACTTAGAAAACTTAGCATACAGATTCTCTATCTCGAGCAGTTCTAAGACTAACCTTAAGTGTTCTACACGCTCATCCCGAGTCTTAGAGTAGATTAAGATATCGTCTATAAATACTCTCACAAACTTATCAAGATAAGGCCTACAAACTCTGTTCATCAAATCCATGAATACCGCTGGTGCGTTAGTCAGACCAAAGGGCATTACTATGAACTCAAAATGTCCATAACTAGTTCTAAACGCAGTCTTTGGAATATCATCCTCATGCACTCTCAGCTGATGGTATGCAGACCTAAGATCTATCTTTGAGAAAAACTGTGACCCTTGCAGTTGGTCAAATAGATTATCAATCCTTGGAAGCGGATAACAATTCTTAACAAACAACTTGTTCAATTCTCTATAGTCAATACACATCCTAAAAGAACCATCCTTCTTTTTCACAAACAACACCGGTGCTCCCCAAGGTGATGAACTTGGTCGAATGAAACCTTTGTCCTGGAGTTTCTTGTGTTGTCCAGATAACTACTCCAATTCAGAAGGTGCCAGATGATAGGGAGACTTTGCAATCAATACAGCTCCAGGGATTAACTTGATTCGAAACTCAATTTCCCAAAGAGGTGGAAATCCTGATAAATCATCCAGAAATACCTTGAGAAAATCTCTAAACATAACAATCTCTCCTTGTTTCTTATCGCTAGCCTTAGCACTCATCAAAATTCTCGCTTTCTCTTCTGGTCTTTCTCCTAAGACTTTAAGCGCCTTGCCATCTAGTAGTGGTATCCTCACCACTTTCTCATGACAAATTATTTCAGCCTTATGATTAGACAACCAATCCATACCTATAATCACATCAAAACTTTCATGCCCAAACAGTATCAAATCGATGTCAAAGACATGACCCTCGATTTCTAGAGTGCAACCCTTAATAACCTTTTCAATCTCTACTAGCTGCCCGCTAGCTATCTTAATCTCATATCTGAAACCTAATTCGCTGGGTTTTATGCCTAACAGAGGTATAAAAGTAAAGGAAACAAAGTTATAGTCGGCACTAGAGTCAAATAAGGTAGAGGCAAAATGATTGTTCAAAGTAAACGTACACGTTACAATGTTCGGATCCTGGCGAGCTTCCTCTGCTCCCAACATGAATGCCCTACCCCTAGCTTGATTCCTTTGATTTCCATGACCCTGACCCCCGTTATTAGCAGCAACTTGGTTTGGAATGTTTCCTCCCGGTCTTTGTGTTCTATTCAATCTAGGACATGCTAGCTTGAGATGGTCGGTACGACCACATTCGTAGCATGCTCCACGAGCATGTGTTGGGTTCCTTGCATTTACCGGGTTTACATTCCTAGGCACAACTCTACAATCCCTTGCAAGATGACCCAGGCGGTTACAGTTGAAGCATGTGCGACAAGGCCCTCTGGGTGCATGGTAGGAGTTTCAAGTGGTACACTTAGGCCAAGCATCCGTATTCTCTCTTCTTACAGGGTTTGCAGTCGTAGCAAAATCATTTCCAGTCCTAGTCCTATTATTATCATCCCTACCATTCTTATCCTTGCTAGGTTCCCCCACATTTCCTCTTTTCTTAACCTTCTTAATTGATCCATTCCTAACAGCCTTATCGGTCAGTGCACCAAAAACCTACACAGCCTTCTGCATAGTCTTTGGCTCTGTCGCTGCCACCATCTCACGGATCTGTGGAGCAAGGCCATACACATACATCTCAATATTCCTACTCTCTGGAGTCACCAAATGTAGAACTAACCTAGTCAACTCATGAAATCTGTCGGTATACGTAGCATGGCCAGCCCCGACCATGACGTGATTCCACAACTCAGTTTCCAACTTTTGCATCTTATGACTATGACAAAACTCTTCTATCATCATAAACTTAAATTCATTCCATGACATACTAACAGTAACTTCTTGGCTTAGCGTGCGGATTTGAGAGTTCCACCACGTTAAAGCCTTACCCACAAATAAACCAGCAGTGTATTTTACTTTTTGGTCAATACTACAACCACTCATATCCTACACGAACTTCATTTTCTTAATCCATCGGGTAAGAACTACATCACCTCCCTTACCATCATGTTCCTTAGGGTTACAAGCTAAGAACTCCTTATATGAACAACCTACCTGGTTGCCATTCACTAGTACATTCCTAATGTTCTCCTGAACGTTCTCATTAACCACATTACCATTTTGATTTCTAACATTTCCTTGGTTACCAACCTGAGCTAAAATAGCAGGTAAGAGGTTCTGCAATTGTTGGGAAATGATCATCGAGAAGTCGGGTGCTCCTCACACACCCCCATTGACTCCCTCTACATTCCCATTGACTTCCTCTACATTCCCATTAGCTCCTAACCCCTGGTTATTCCCTTGACCATTTAATTCTTCAACACGCTCATCATTACCTCTCCTAGGTTCTCTACCCCTCCCACCTTTACCAACCCGTTCACCCGTTCCTCCTCATCGTGATTCGGCAACAGGCCGGCCAGCACTCGGGTCCTCATCCTTGGCGGCATTATCTATACGAGAGATAACATGGGCAACGTTAGTAGGTAGGAAGACTAACATATATGTTATATAATATCTTACAACATAACAATATATATTATATATAAATATAAGTATATATATATATATATATATATATATATATATATATATTATATATATAGCATATATATATAATTATATTATACACATAATACCTCCCCCCCTTATGGGTGTCACATCAATTTTGTGTGAACAGTACTACAATAAAAAGTAGTATTGTTGATATATTAAAATACGTTTGCCAACGTATATATCCGCATCTTTCCCAAATCGGACTCATATTAAGCGTCACACATTTCAATTGGCTGACATAACAAAGCACCAAACCGCGAATACCGCGAAAGCAAGCCAAAAGCATAAAACCGCACAAAGATCCTAGTACATAACAAATGATGGATCATAGGTTATAGTCTAGGCCAATCCACCTATTTTCTCTAAAACCTGGGTTCTAATTTACCATTTTTGTCACACCCCACAATGGCAGAAACTCGAGAAGCAACATAAAGATCCATCATAAACAAGGATACAATATAGAGAAAACTACAAAATGCATAAACTTCAAGTTTACGAAGACCATCTACCTCGAACAACTCGAGAGATGTCCCAAATCACAACCAAATCCCAAAATCCTCTACAAATTTCAAATGCCCACAGAGGGGTCCAAATCCAAACTTAAACCAAAACTTCCAAATACTAATAGCTCAAACAAATAAACAAGCAAGGCTTCACACGAAAAATTCACACGGGATACTCCTAAGCCTGCTATCACATATCACCAACTATTCACCTTTCACTTCATCTAAAAATGATACTCGAAAATATCAACAATAATGTTGGTGAGCTCGTAGGTTTGACCTTAAACCC
Source organism: Tanacetum coccineum (assembly GCA_026074375.1). Classification (NCBI taxonomy): domain Eukaryota; kingdom Viridiplantae; phylum Streptophyta; class Magnoliopsida; order Asterales; family Asteraceae; genus Tanacetum; species Tanacetum coccineum. The sequence continues at coordinate 1,448 of BQNB010138566.1, read as the reverse complement.
AAAAGATGTGCCAATATCTCAAAACAGTGGACAAAAGTGCAATATGATAGTGAATATATGAGAAACACCCATGACTTAGCATCCTCGCTAATCATGTAAAACTCAACCTAACTTACCTGCTAGTTGAACCATCCTAGCATCACCACTAGTCCAGTAGCAAATATGTCACTTACGTACCTAAAGGGCCTACCAGTTGGAGCATTATATTAGGGCAGGACCCAAAACCAAAACCCTTGCCATGACACGCAGTACATGCAAGTAAAACCAAAACCATTGCCGTGCCAAACTCAGTAAATGCAAGTAAAATCACCTCACATATATTCACATAGCAATCATAAGCAAATAATTGTCACAAAAAGAAAACCAGGTTTCGCAAAGTCAAATTTAAAAACAGTTCAAAACACATTTGAGTATCATTTTCCCCCAACGGAAAAACAGTAAAAAAATGAGGCTATGAGAACTCACTTCAAACAAGTATTAAGCAACCAAATCTCAATCACACAAGCAAATGCAACGACGTCCGCACATGACCTAGTCCAGTTAATGTCCCATTAAATCATTTATTTCCAAAATAGTATTTACGTTTGATGCATAGAGGCTAGATGCGTTGTACAATTACCCATAACAATTTAGTGGTGTGATGGTTGACGTCTCATCCCAAAATATCTTATCAATCCGATATCCCAACGATACATACTTGTACTATTTAAAGAAAATATTTAAGTAAATATTTCTAATATATAATTATAAATATATCTCGATAAATCCATTCGGTACCCTTATTTACCATAAAAATAATCATAATATGGTTGAAAATGAAACGTTTATACATAATAAACATATTAGAGAAGTTTCAAGAAAAAATATGTTTTCGTCTTTTAGTAATTTATTAAATAAATAAAATAATAAAATAATATTTTATTATTTAAAACCAAAAATCATGTTCTTAAGTAAAATTTCCTAAGTATAAACTTTTTACAAAATTTCAACATGACCTGTACATTTATATAACGTTTTCCAAGGTTTCAAACTTTAATTTCAACACTTTTCACCATTTCGACACTTTTCGACAAAATTCCAAAATCTTAATCTTAAATGTTTACTAAAACGTTTTTCCTAAAATGTCATTCAATATCACTTCGTAAATACATTTCACTTTCAAAAGTCCGTCAAAAACTCTTTAAACGACTAAATATCGGTTATTGGGCTTTAAGGCCCAACAAGGGTCCAATAAGGTATTTATATGTCCAAAATACGATCCAAGTTCAAAACTAAGGTCCATTTATATACATAAGCTCAAACTAATAAGTAGAAAATTACCTGGACCACATTAAGCCAACAAATAAGCCACGGCTTATTCATGCTTATTGGGTCGTGAGCCCAAGAGCTCAAAAATCAAGTCCGTAAGCTTAAAAATAAGCTAGTACGCTACGTATAGTATTTGGTTA
>BQNB010138565.1:0-14116 GCA_026074375.1 Tanacetum coccineum | reverse complement strand
TTTGTATCACAAATCATATATTATTTTATTAAATCACATGTGATTCTGATACAAATCATATGTGATTTTTTTAGACGTGACTGAGAAAAAATCAAAAAAAAAAGTTCGTCGAAAGTATATCAAAGTGCCCCTCTATAGAAAGATGATTTAATTCTCGTCGCGATGGTATATTTTTTGTCGTTTGACGATTTACCGTATGCAAGATATTTTAATTTTAAAAAAGATGTGGAAAGTGGGTTTTTTTTTTTAATTTGATAAAACAATGGGTGGCTTTGATTAGTCCATTAGATCTTTGATAAATATTGGATCTACATTGATCTATCTCATTTCATAGTATCTTATTCTTACTTTATTTTATTATCAGAGAAATATTATAGTAGTGCTGAAAAGCAATATATAGATCAAGTTTTACATTTGAATGTTAAACTTTTACATCATGCACGACATTATAAGTTTCATATGTTTTCAACAAGAATTGAAGTGATAAATCCAAAACCTCTTGGTTGATAGGGACACTTGCATGCTGCAAGATTAAAGTCCCTTTGGTTTATTTTTTATTTTCCTAACTAATCTTTTGTAAAATTTTGGTTCCCAGATCCTAATAATAATAAGACTCATGTCTTCCATTTTGCCAAAAAAGATTGTGAAATTGATATTTGTGAAGAAGCATGCACGAAGCAGTTAACTAAAGGAGAGGTGATGATACTTGCACGTTGTTTAAGCACATCTTTTGGCATTTGTTGTACGAAGTGCAGTCAGCCCAACTGCACAAAGCCTCACACTTTGAAGGGGCCCAAAATTTGAGTTTGTTAATTTATTTAACAGCTGGTTTATTATAAATATACACATAGGAGCTCAAATCCGATGTAGTTTTGACATCGGGCCAAATTTAGGCCAAAGTAAAAAACAAAAAAAATTCCACCGGCCCATTAATGAGAGAAAAATGAAAACTTACAAAACATACTTTCAACTTTTAACTATTTACGACTTATTTATATAATAAACTTTATTTATCAAATATATAACACATATCTACCGAATAATTCAGATAAAAAATACCATCGGAAAGATCTTCGAATTACGAACAAAATGAGCCCAATATTGCAATGCTTCTGACGTACACACTATTTTATAAAAAATGTTGAAGTTTAATATAAATAAATAAAAAAAGAAAATTTACAAAACGTACCCTCAACTTCTAACTATTTACGACTTTTTATATAATAAATTTTATTTCTCAAATATATAACACATATCTACCGATTCATTCAGATAAAAAAATATCGGCGGAAAGATCTTCGAATTGCGAACAGAACGAGTCAAATATTGCAATGCTTCTGACATATGTACGTTTTTAAAAAAATGCTCACGTAAATAAAATACATGTGTTGCATACAAGTCAGCTTCGCCGCAAATCGCGGATACATTCCCACTCAATATTCACTCAAAATCAATTTGGGAAAAAAAATATGTTCCGCCGCAACGCACTATATAGGGTCCAAATCTCAATTCTTTTAAAATAACTGCAAATTTTCTATTTTAGTACGAGCATATAAATATATCAATACCAAACTGGAAAATTCAAAAAACCATACATGTTCAATCTTTGGTTTGAATTAGCAGCATTTATATGAATTGTTACGAAGATATTTTGTCACAAATGTGCTGATTTTCTTTTTTATATACCTATGCTGATTGCAGTTTTAATGAGGTTGTTTACATGTTTTTTAATCTTTCATGTATTACATGTTTTTAAATCTTTCGTGTAAATTTGCAATTACGGGCTTACGTCACAAGGCCTCCAAAATCTTCGGGACGGCCCTGGAAGGTCGTACAAGGAAGATGTAAATGTCGTATGCTTTAAGTGACATGTAACGCATCATAAGAATCAGTCATTTTTATATGGGTAAATTACACGTCTAGTCCCCAATGTTTTTTTAGATTTCACGTTTAGTCCAATATTTGACCAAGTTCCTCCCCAACATTTGAAAGTAGCTTGCTTTGAGTCCAATTTTGCAACGGCCGTTGTTATAACTTTAGCTACAAAAAAGTTTCTCACGCAAAATTATTTATAACCAATGTAAATAATCATCTGTTTATCTATTTACTTTTATTTCTATTTTGTTTTAATTACTAAAACACAATTTTTACCATCATTTGATTATGTATGTCTTCTTAAAAAAACTTTTCACAAGGGCATGACACGTGAAAAGAGGTAATTAAAAGCAAATAAAATTCCCGTCATTGGAGTTTGACTAAATATATGATTTAAACCCTCTTAAAAGAATAAATAAACAAGAAAACGCAATAACATTCATAAAATCAATTTCCCTACTTTATAAACTTGAAAACAAGTTACATATAGGCATGTCTTATCTATTATGTAAGGAAACGACTCAAATTTAAAAACGATTTAACTTCGTCATCTACTAATTATGGAATCCACAGCCTTCATGCCCTAAAACACTCTTTGATATGGTTTTTAAACCAAATCATTCCTATATATGTACATCAATTATTTGCTTTATTGATACTTTAAAATCAATCGGGCTTATATTAATCACAACATTTCGTGTACCTCGTTACGAGTCATTTGTTTCCCTGACTTTTATCAACAACTGAATGGCGAGGTTCGTTAGTGAAATGATTTTTGATGTGTTCCTCGTAGAAAACAATATCAGCCCTACATGTCCGAATTTTGCGAGCTTGGACGACGCAACCGGCGGTTCATAACAATCCAACGTGATCAACCTTGAAATAATATATAATCACTGATGAAAATGTTCATTTAAATATATATATATATATATATATATTGATCATATTTGAAACGTTTCTTTTAGGTTGTCAAGGTTACGAGTACCATGATACGTGTTATTATATCTATATTTGCTGTTCATATTTTATACTTTTCTGTGAATTGTTTAAGTTTGACTAAATGCAAGCAAACATTTGAATGGCTCTCGTCCAGATCGAGATTCAAACACCAACTCAATGAAGGTCGAGTATTGTGACACTCAACTTTTCCTTTCCATGCAATTCTAATTTATTTTTATGTCATTCCTAAATTTTTTAGGCTTTAGTATACCACGATATCAAAGTTGTATACACATACTTATGCAATAATTTTTTCAAAAATAAATGGATATGCATTCACATAATTACATATCATCGTTTAAAATGGCTTGACCCCTTTCTTTGTTTTTGTGCATCGGTCTTGCAATATCGCTCACCTCTCAAACTGTTAAGAAACGCAACAAATACCTATTTTTCCATCCCAATGATAAAGTTTGACAACAGTTTCATCTCCCATCTAAGTGTCATCAAAGATAATATCAATTGTCTTAGTGCCCCTCGTATTCTTCGAACATCGATGCCCAAGTTGTTGTTACTATTCGTTTAATTTCATTGTGTACCCCTATCGTTTTGGAATGATAAATGTGAAGAGCCTGTGTTACTATTTGTTTAATGGTACCGATGTATCGTTATGCTTGAATATTTCCTTTTGAATAATTTTAAATCGTAACGTGCCGTTGAGTTTTTGTTCAAATAGGTTGACAGTGACACCGTGTTATGTGTTTCTTCGTCTTCTTTTTTCAAGATATTGTTTCTATGATGATCATGAATTATTCGAATAATTTCGGATCTTTGTAAGTTATTATTGGCGAATAGTTTTTTTTATAAGTTTAAGATTTTGTTTGACTTATACCGTGGTTTTACCTTCACTTTTATATTTCAAGTTGAGTTATACATTACATTTGTCAGGGGCAAAGCCAACAACTAGGTTCTTACCTGGGCTTGGAATCTGCGCTCACACCTGGACTTAAGATCGCGTCTCGCAGGTCGCTTGCGCTTGGGCTCGCGCTTGATTTTTTGTTTTAAGAATAGGCTTTAACATATTTTTATTTGTTCCTTTAAAGATTGACTAATCTCGTCTTAGTTATTTTTCACGTATATACATAGCAAGTCGTTATTTAATGGGTTACAACAAGTATCAAATAATCGTAAAATGACACAGTACGCCAATACCCCGCCGCGAAGCGCGGGTTCGCAAAATTCGTTGATATTTACCTAATTGCCATTACGGACGCGGCAAATTTGCAACAGCCTCTCATTGGGCTTATTTTGGCCCACGTCTCTGGTCCGATAGTAGAGCTTGCAACGGCCTCTCAATGTTATTTTTTTTATTTATATTTATTTCAGCTACTTATTAGGATCGTATATACGTGTCCAGATAGTTCAACGCGCCTCCTTACCTACTCAGTCTCGATATCGTGCTCAGTAATCGTTGAGGTATATGAGTTTCATATGCTTGTTGCTTACGTTGTCTATGCTTCGGTATTCCTTTTTGTGCTAGCTAGATGATGATAGGACTTGGTTGTAAATGGTTACTTAGCCTTTTTTTTGTTTGCGGGTTTGCTATGTTTTTCATCTGCTGCAATTTACTGATGCCTTTTACATGTGGGATGTGCTTTATGTTCATTGCCATATGTGTTAGTCTATTAAGTAATTGCACATGTTTACTGCTAAATGTGTTTGTCTGTATAGGCATTAGTGAATAGTGACTTTAAGAATTTGATAACGAATCGGTGAGGGAATTGGTATTTTAAGATGAACACTAAAAGAAAATTGTTCCCTAAGTGTATAAATACGGGGGTTAGTGATTCATTGGGGAATAGAGAGGCTTCCAATACAAATAGCTCCGAATTTTATGAGAATGATCATACGGTTGATGAGGTTGGTACCGTTATTGGGAGTCTTCGGGCTTTAGATCAACATGTGTCCTCAAAAAGGCAGTGTGCACGTCCATCGGGGTTCGGCTCCATGTCTACAATTGGCCATCAGGTTTCTTTTGTTGAGACTGGGAGTCACGCGCCGGTTAAAAAACGTCTGTCAAATGTGGTTGCTACCGGGATTTCAAATGAGAACGTCACTTTTAAAAAACAATGTATACGTTCAACTGATTTCAGCTCGGTATCTCATACTAACCTGCAAGAGCCAGTAAGTTGTATCAGAACGTCAGAACACCAACTTGCTTCCAGTGGACACATCGGTTACTCAGACCACTCTTCATGTAAGTACTCGGCTATTTTGACCACTTATTGTTTTCTAATGCAGGTTTGTATGTGGTGACTGTTGTGTGTTTCTACATTTTGCAGCTGGTGATCCTATTGCGACAAACGTTTCTGAGAACAACATGGGTGACACGGTTGTTGGAGATCGTGGAGTGGTGGTCCAATGTATTTCCTCAAGAAGACAATGTACACACTTATCGGGGTTTGGTTCGTTGCATAAGACTACACGATAATCTTCTTTTGTCAATAGTGATAGCCATGCTCCTGTTACAGAAGGTATATCAAAAGTAACTGTCACTCAACCTTCAGTTTAGAATCCAGTAGGTCATATGGATCTGCGTGCGCAACAAAGTAATGGCGGATTGTCTGAACGTAGAACCGCTTCCGCTAGGAATGTTTATCGGTCATCGCACTCTCCACGTAAGTACAAGGTTCCGTTGACTTCTACCGTTTTTTTGTTTTGCTTTTTCATGTACTGAACATTATGTGTTTAAATTTTCTTGCAGGCGGTGATCGTAACACAACAACTGCATATGTGAACATTATAGCTGGTGTGATTACATCTACTTCGAGTGATCGGACATCTAATACAGTTGGCACAGGTTTGTTATCATCAGTACAGATTTAGTCCACATCGTAATAAATTTGCCCCCGCCACAACGCGCGGGTTCTTATCACCCGTATATACTATTGTGCATGACGCGCCATAGCATATATATTGAGCCCAAACAGTAAAAGTATACTAAGCCCGAAAACATAATAAATGACACTGGGCCTTTATAATGTGTGAATGTATGGCAGGGCAATTGGACCAAACGATAAATACTGGCGGCCCACGGTATGCTATTGAGATAATCAATGCATTCAGAAAAATATCAAGAAAATATTTGGTTCGTTATATATAAAAGGTTCACCACTAATGGAATTTATGCAAATAATTATATGGTTGTTATCTATATATAAATGACTATGAAACTGACCAGGAACACAAATACAACCTAAAACCAAATAAATCGTAAGGTGGCTACATAAAAGACTAATACCATAAGTCCAAACAGACACAAGCAACCAAAATTACGGCAAATTTATTCCAACGTACCAAAAATGAAAAAAACAAGTGGGTAAGCAGCCGCGCGTTCCGGCGGGCGTGCGTTTTTTAGTAAACAAAGTTAAAACAAAGTTAATGATATATGATAAAAACAAAGTTAGTAAACGTGCATATAAAGCAAAATTAAAACGACTAAATGGACATGCACTTACACGCTGATGCATTGGTACGGGTCGGCGTTTAGCGTTGAACTCATACTCATCACAACTCTAACCCGTTTATTTTCTTGTCGGTATCGGGTTGTGTTTCATGTGTCTGTGTCTGGAATTGCCCACCTAAATCAAGGGAAAATGATGCTATTTTTATGTTAGCTTTGAAGAAGAATTTAAGTCCACGTAAATCAATAATAGATTGGTCTGATTCAAACCCATGTAACTGGCAACAAGTCGATTGCTCAAAATATAACCGGGTCACCCGGAACCAGTTCTAAAAGATCCTTTGCCATTTACAAACACACAACTTGGTAGCTTGCAGATTTTATTAACCATTTGATTCACAGAGTTGACCAAATACAAATTGATAATGACCCATAACTAAACAAATGCCATAGAATTATGAGTTTATTGTGTATTTCTAGTCCTCTACCGTTATGTGTTGAGTTATACATAAATGATATTTCTTTAGATACAAAATCATTTTTGGGCACTTATACAACATAATGTATTGTGATCACATCGCTATCTACTCTAGTGCTCTTTGGTTTGGGTTGGGGAACAATAACTCGTTTTTCCTTCATATAATATGTGGAACTTAAAACCTTGCTCCTAAAAAAGCACATTGGGTAGGAAAATGTTACATCGTTTATTATATAATCAGCATTAGAGGTGAATACGAGTTTGGTGTGCTGTTACTAGGTGATCAAGGCGTTTAAGGTGTATATGTATTTAATGTGCAAACTAGTGTCATTCCGTAAGTTCAAAAGTGCACAGATATGAGACGATGTCGAAATAGATCAGCAAGTTTGCAGCATGAAGTTAGTCTCCTCTTACAGTTTGCATTTTATTACCACCTTGCGACTTTAGTTTCTCTCTTTTAAAACTATCAAATTGGTTGTATTTGTAAATAAAGCTTGTCCATCTACTTTGCATTGGTTCACGAGTCTACATTATTGTCACAGAAGAATTTTTTTAACTTTTAAACTTCCATATTTTTTTGGTCTAAATTTTAGCTACTTGCATATTCAAATACTTCTTTTGTGGTAACATCTAAGTCGAATAACTATATTTACTTGCTGCTTGATTATGTAATTTATACATATATGGTCGACCCAACTGATATTGATTGGGTAGTTATTATGCTATTGTTTATGCATATAATATACTTTAGTTGTTTTACTCGGTTCATATTGTTACTGCAGTAGTATCGTTTCTAATCATAATTTCATGCATTACTTCATATTACGCCAGCCTGAACTCTTTTAGCTTGAAATTAATCAGCTGTGCTTTTATGTCAAAAATAATGCTATCATTAACCTAAAATTGCACCCTCTGCGCATTCAAAATTGAAGGAGAGAGCCTTGTCTTACTTTTTCCACTATATGCTTTATTAACCGCTTCTCCATTTCATCCTTGTCAGAATCCATCTCGTTTTCACCCGTACTAGCACTATTTCATGAACCACCAGCTTTCATCTGATAGATTGGTGTTCCATCCTAATTCGTAGTATGCTGATATGTTGTGTACTTAAATGATCTAACGGATTTTTGTAATAAGCTACTCCAAACCTGATTATTCAGAACTGCTTATCTTACTCTCAAAGAATATGATAAGCAGTTTGGATATACAATTCTAAACACCCTAAAACAGCTACCTTCTTTATTAAAATAAGATTAAGCAGATAAGCAGCTATAATAAGCTATCCCACTCGCACACTCACGCCCATAGACATTCACATTGTTCCTTAAACCTGATTATTTAGAACTGCTTATCTTACTCTCAAAGAATCTGGTAAACAGTTTGGATAAGCAATCCTAAACACCCTAAATATGCTACCTGCTGTATTAAAATAAGATTAAGCAGATAAGTAGCTATAATAAGCTATCCCAGTCACACACTCACGCCCATAGACATTCACATTGTTCGTTTGTTGGTCTGTGTGGTTATTAGGGCCAGTAGAAAATTGACATACCTAACCATCAGTGTCCCAGTTTATTTTGTAACTATTTTTATGTGGTACCTGATGAGATTTTATAGTGTTCCAGAAAATTTAGATTCGACCCGCACACGTGGTAGTAAGCTTATCTGCTCAAATGTTGTAGATGAAGGTATTAGTAAAGGTAGTAGAAAGAAGGTCAAACAATGTCTCTACTCAAATGTTGTAGATGAATTCAAGTTGATAATGTATAAAATAATCCGGAAAAAAAAACTAATGATTAGGTATTAGTTATCAATATAAAAACTAGCTGCTGCTGATGCTCTTATTCAGTATTCATGATACATTTGAATATCAAGATTGATTAGGATTATCCTTCTTGTAGCCACCTGTAAGTGAAAAAAGTGTTATCGTAATAGGAACTTCTAGATATGAAAACTCATAAGATTATTTATCAAATTCGTAGTTCGAGGGAAACAGGCTTTTAATCTCCAAGGCCAACTGTGCTTTTGTTCTATGGTGTTTAAACTTGGTCATTTTATTCTAAATTGTCCACTTGTTGACTTTTGATTGTTAGTTTGACTATAATTAAGTAACACGATGTACTGGGATTATCCTAATTGTGCGGAAACTTTATGTAGCTACATGTAGTTGTAAAAATCTCATCATAAATGTTGTAGAAATATATTTCTAGTTTGCAGTTTAAAGATTTTTGCCTTGGATTTTAACAGTCAAAGGTGCTATTGTTGTATGCTGTCTTAGGTGGCGTTATTGTAAAAGGATGGGAATCCTGTAGAGGCAAAAGGTGTTGGTGTCCACAATTTCTACAATTCCGAATTTGAAGGTAAAGGTTTCGTGTATGATGGAGAAGACTTTGTTCACCGTGGGCCCTTTACACAAAAAAATACTCGAGTTCCCTGTTGTGATGGAGAATCTGTCATTAAACAGGTGCACAATGTTTGATGTTTACATATATTTTTTTTATCCATTTTAGATTTTTTATTCACTAATTATCGTTTATTGTCTCTTTAGAACTGTTCGTGGAGGCAGCCCAAGGGACAATGACACCAAGAGATCAAGGCGTGCACCTGAATCAAAGTCGTATACTGTCAAGATAAACTATGCTACCAGAATCCCAATTCAAGCCATTTTTAGTGCACTTAAAAGGCCAAGAATGGGAGCAATTCAATGAAGCTGTTAGGGTCTTGGATGTCCTTTTGAGACAACATGCTGCAAAACAGTAAAAGTCTTGCATTCTTAAAATGACTTACAATATACAATGTTTCTAACTGTTGACCTTAATAATGTTATCTTCTGTATATATGCAGAGGTTGTCTTCTTGTTAGGCAATGTTTCTTTCACAATGACCCAAGAAACTCAATAGGAAATGGTGGCGGGGTTGTGGGCTGCAGAGGTTTTTCACTCAAGTTTTCGGGCCACTCAGGCTGGTTTGAGTCTAAACATGGGTATTTCTCAATCTTTCTTTACTGATTCAACTTTACCACGATCTACAGCTGATGGATCACATCTATTATTTGGTTTCTAGATGCGTCAACAACAATGATAGTCAAGCCAGGGAAGGTCGTCGACTTTCTTCTTGAGAATCAGAATGTTCGTGACATAAAGGACAGTGACTGGACTAAGGTAGGAAGTCTAACCTGTTTTAAACCTTGTTAATTACTTAGATTGATTTCTAATCTTTTTGCTTTTAATATTTGTTTTGGTAAATAGGCCAGAAGAATGTTGAAGAGCCTTAGAATCTTGAGCACAAAATTATCGGGTTGAGTGAAAAAACATGCAGAGGCCAAAAGTAAGTCCTTTTTTTTTAGTAAAACTTAGGGGAAAATGTAGGACAGGAAATAAATTGGTTGAATTATATGACATCTGCAGGTTTACGTTCAAACAGAAAAATGGAAACAATCCAGGTGAAACGATTGAGATCAGGGTGTTTGAGTACTATCTAAAGCATCGTGATACAGAACTCAAGGAGTCTAGAAACTTACCATGCTTAGATATTGGTAAACCAAAGAGGCCAGTTTACATAGCACTCAAGGTAATCAGTAATCTAGACACATTTTGCTAGGCTAAAAATTGTGCGAATGCACTACTAAATTGAAACCTACATTGTTTGCATGTTTGTTGTAGCTCTGTGAGTTGATATCACTTCAAAGGTACACAAAGTCTTGGTCATAGGATCAAAGGCTTACATTGGAGCACATGTACTTCTCCATCTTGAACCATCCCTTCAATGTATTGGGCACATACGTATAAGTCTACAATAATCTTCGCCATTTCTGCGATTTTGGAGTGAATCAAGGCCTGAAAACACAGATCAATTACCATCGGGTCTTTAGAGTAATCTAGCACAACTTCCTCTTTGTTTTCCATTGACAAACTGCTAAAAGTTTCAACTCTAGTCACTCATGATGTTCACATAGACTTCTTTGTAGTTCAGTAGTTGGCATTAGCGGTGCATATATATCTTAGTAAATTAACAAATAATCTATTTCCGAAATAAATGCAGTTATAAAAGTCCATAACACTCACATTTGGTTAGAAAACAGAACATAAAGACCCAACCAATAGTATGCCAAGCGGAGAAATAGCATGACAATTTTATAAGATGAATAAGTAACTACCCAACCAATTTCATGGTGTAGACGAGGGTTTGGCAATGCGTTTTGAAGGTTACTATCTAATTGTTGTGCTTTCAAGTAGTTTCTGTTAATATGTTATGTGAGGCAGCAATTTCGAGTTGTTTAGTCGTTAATGTCTCATTTTTGGTTTTGCTATATCTCTAACGGGTCAAATTGGTAAACTAAAAAAAGGGGCCAACACCCACAGGTTAGAAGGTCTAAAACTTATCTGAATCATATGAAAGGTTTTAAATGTACCTATGGACTAAGGGGCATATCCCAGAGTTATAGACTAAAGGCATTACTTGTTCAATTCTTACTAAACCTCTTAGTAATTGAGCATGTGCAAAACAAAGGTAACAATTTTAAATCACACAGTGTTAAAACAATAAACTCTTACGAATCCAAGAATTAGGAAAAGTTTAGCGACTGTTGGTCAACTGCATTAGATTCTTTAACTGATTTAAGCTTTGCTAGCTAAAAGACCACACTGCTTAAAACCCCCCAATAAAAAAACCTCCATATTTTAGCTCTAAACTAACAACAGATCCACAATATGATACTCAAAAAAGTCATAACTTAAGTCAAAACAAATATATATCAAGTAAGATTATATTAACATAACCAAACATAATAAATACATCTTTGTTACAGATTACAGACTAAAGTAACCAAACATAATAAACCATGGTAAAAACTACAATAGCTAAAAGCTGCATCGTATCTGAGACTGAGAGAGACTGATTTAGAGGGTGTGAATCCGATAGGCTAACTGGGTCGTCAAGGTCTTCGTTGTGATACGATTTGCATGCATAATATAGAAGCGTGTAGATCACCGTATTGAAGAGGAATCCGAACAACAGCAAAACCCCGCAGATAATAGCCATTATCAGTAGCCACATTACCGACGCCTCATTGTTGTGCATGACTAACGCCATGAACACAAACACCACACCTCCAAAATAGACATACAGTGCCGATGAGATCACAAAAGCAACCCTCGTATTCCCCTTCACGATCCTGATTGCTTTTAGGATTGATCTCAGCCCGTAGCAGGAGTTTTCTACGACTGTGATGACACTAGCAAGCTGCCAAACAATGCTCAAATACAGGAACCCAAAAATGGAACTGACAAAGAAAACTGACGGGGAAAACGTGTCATGAAAAATGAGATACAAATATTTGATCATTACGGTGTAGACAAGGAGCATTATGAAGAATGTAATTGTGAGTCGGTCGTTAATCTTTGGTCTGACAGCTTGTATGGAGTTTGTAAAGGTGACATTATCGTGTTCAAAGAATAGGGAAAAGATGGTGTAGACGAGGGTGGCAGTTGACAAGACATAATAGAAGGCGATTTGAACAATCCCTGCCAAGAAAAAGAAGATCCAAGGGATGAAGTTTGGTTCCTCTACATCATAATAATAATATGGTGAGTTGTTTAGCACGTAGGCTTGAAACAACATTCTGTACGGGTTTTCTTCGCTGTAGTGAAAAGCACCGTCAGATATCATGATATTAGAGAGGAATGCCAACACAAGGGGGGTTATTAGAGTGAGTGTGATTTGGCTGAAAAGTCTGTTATATTCGAAGATCACTTCGAAGGACACAGCGAAAAAGCTCAAAATGCCCATGATAAATACACGCGATTGATCAACAATAACGTACGTTAGAATAAGATTTAACTAAAAGGATGTGGGTAATAAACCTCTTTCACACTATGCAAGCTAGGCTTGAAATTTTCAGATTTGTCTACCTTCTATCACTTAAAATTAAAAACATTTGGGACATGAACGAGTCGTTAATTTTGTGCAACACTTTGAATACATTTTGTCGGGTAGGATGAGTTATTTTCTTAAAACTGCAGAGATAAGGTAAGGGGTGATGTTAATTGAACCTGAGCTCATAGGTTCAAACCAGTCGAAACATAAGCAAACTCTGTTTGACTAAATAACCATGTTGCAGTTTCAAAAAACCTCGATCCATTATGTTCTTATCTTGGTCTTGCAGCGACTCAGTCATACAACCCCTCTTCTTCCCATACGTCCACAAGAAAATTCACCATTTCCTGCAGTATTAACAACCAAGATAAGTGATCTTGAATATATTACTTCCCCATTATCAGAGAAAAGGCTATATTTGGACATGCTGATGTCAGATTAGTAAGGATTTCTTTTCTTTTTTTTTTCCTTCTTTTTTTGCCAATATACCACAATTTTTTTTGTTTTAAGTTTGTTTGTGAACTATTGTAGTTGGTTTCTCGTTGAAAAGTGAACATCAGATTTGAAAGAAAAAAAAACATGATACAATCAGAATATGTAGTATTCATGTGTTACAGTATTCTTTTTGTATTGCCACTAAATACAATGTTCTGTTACAACAATCAATTCCATAGTCATTTTTGTGAAGTTAATTCAGAATTAGGGGTGAGCATAAACTGAACAAGAACCATATAAACTGAAATAACCTAAGAAAAGACAGACTCATATAATCAACTGATGGTTCAGCATTGTTTTTTAAAACCGAAATCTACAATTCGGTTGCGGCCTCATGTAAAAAACCAAACTGAATTAACTAACCTGCCCCCATGTTAAGAGTTTCACAACACTATTTGACCAAAAACAGCTAGTTTACTCACTGTTGAGCTAGGTCCAAACAAATTGACCCATTTTTTAACCTAACTTTAACCGAAACCGAGCAGTTTTAATTGAAAGTTTGGTTCTGGCTAATGTTTTGGGCCACCCGTATTCAAAAGCTAGTGGAAAGTACAATGACCCACAAGTGCAGAAACCAAATAAATATATATATAACCAGCTCATTATTAGGCTTTCTAAAGGCAAATGCAGAAACCAAATTCCTATATACATATCAAATTCTAGTTCCCAAACACTCCTATTGTCACAACAATTAGCTAGATCAAAACCTAACCTATAATCTAGATAGCAACAGTGATCACATATATAAAGTTAAGATCACTCACTTTTAGGGTTTGCTAGCAGCGTTGGCAGGTGACTGGTGCTACGGTAGCTAGTTAGGGTTTGGTGGTAATGTAGATGGAGAGAAAGAATGGTGATTAACTAATTTGGTGAAGGGAAAAGTAAGAGTCCGGGAAAACACACTTAACTGTGTCAAAATAAATGAGAGAAAAATGAAAAATACACCACGAGGCACGAGCACTTTAAAACAACTTTTACTACAATATGTTG
>BQNB010138564.1:0-16076 GCA_026074375.1 Tanacetum coccineum | reverse complement strand
CCTTCTTCATCACCAAACTGAAGGACACTCCTGATTGTAGCTTCAGACACAACAATTCTTTTCCCATCAATTAGGGCATGAATTTCAGCTTCCTCGTTGTTCTTCTTTACGAAACCCGTACTCCAAAATTGATTAATACATGAAACATAGACAGTTGGGTTAACGATAAAAGCATATTGGATAGAGCTTGCATTCAGAAAATCAATTATTTGCTCAAACCCCTCTGATTCAGCGGGTTTTTCTAAGAATGTGACCATATTGTGAGTTTCGGCAAATTTAAGAGTAGACATTGTTGGGTTTTGATGATTAATGATGAAATTGAGTTTTTTAGAGAGTATTTGAATGATTGAAATAGATTAAAAGTATGAATGAAACCCTTAATCAAATAATTTATATAAACCCTTAACAACATTAACCCATCAGCAGGAAGTTAAGCTTAATAGCATTAACTTGCACTAGCAATAGTAAGTTTTTGCCTAACATCATTAACTTGCAGCAGCAGTAAGTTAAGCCTAACAGCATTATCTTGCAGCACAGCAATAAGTCTTTGCCTAGCAGCATTAACTTACAACAGCACTATCTCATGAGTTAGCAGTATAAACCCCAATGTCATCTAAATAGTATTTCTAACTCATTTTAATCATCATCCCCTTAACCAATGCATCTATAGATTAAGCATTCCAATGCTAGCAATCAAATAATTAAACCTGCTAACATTAAATGCCTTTGTGGGTAAATCAGCAACATTATGGTCTGTATGAATCTTGATCACTTGAATCAGCCTTTTCTCATAAGAATCTCTGATGAAGTGATGTCTAATCTCAATATGCTTGGTTTTTGAGTGAAACACTGGATTCTTTACTATTTAAATTGTGCTTTCATTGTCAATGTAAATCTTGGTGTTCATGAAGTTGAATCCATAATCCAACATTTGATTTTGGATCCATAAAACATGTCCACAGCAACTAGCTGCAGCTACATACTCTACTTTAGTAGTAGAGTTGGCAACTATAGTTTGCTTCTTGCATTGCCATGAAATTAATCTTTTCCTAAGAAATTGACAACCTCCTATAGTGGATTTCCTGTCTAACCTTACACCAGCATAGTCACTGTCAATGTAAGCTTCCAAGTCAAATGGTGAGTCTTTAGGATACCAAAGGCCCAATTTAGGTTGACCCTTCAAGTATCTAAAGATTCTTTTCACAACATGAAGATGTAAAACTTTAGGTGTGACTTGAAATCTTGCACAAGCATATACAGCAAACATTATATCATGCCTAGAGGTTGTTAGATACATTAATGATCCAATCATTGATCTATATAAGTGAACATCAACATCTTCAGCTTCTGCATCTTTAAGCAATGGCTTTAAAGTCTCCATGGGTGTACTTGCTGTTTTCATAGTTGAAAAACCAAACTTTTTCAAGATTTCATCCATATACTTGTCTTGTCTAATGAAAATCAATCCTAAGAAGAAAGTAAGCTCACCCATAGAACTCATCTAGAACTTCTTGTGCATCATTTTCTCAAACTCAGTACATAACTCCTTCTTAGTAGATCCAAAAATAATATCATCTACATATATTTGAACTAGTAGAATATTACCTTTGACCTTTTTAGTAAATAAAGTCTTGTCTTTTGTCCATCTCTTAAATCCATTTTCCAATAAATAGGTAGACAAAGTCTCATACCAGGCTCTAGGAGCTTGATGTAGACCATATAAAGCTTTTTCTACCCTGTACACTTTGTTTGGGAATTCTGGATCTTCAAACCCTAGAGGTTGGCAAACATAAACTTCTTCTTCAATCTTGCCATACAGAAATGCATTTTTCACATCCATCTCGTATACAACAAAGTCCATATATGATGCATAGGCCAAAAATAACATGATTGCTTCAATCCTAGCAACATGAGCAAAAACCTCATCATAATCAATTCCTTCTTCTTGAGTGTAACCTTGTGCAACCAGCCTTGCTTTATTTCTAACCACAATACCTCTTTCATCTTTCTTGTTTCTGTAGACCCATTTTGTCCTAATTGCCCTCTTGCCATATGGTAAATCAACCAAAGTCCAAACCTTCTGCAATTTAAATTGTAGAAGCTTATCCTGGATTACTTCTATCCATCTTGGATCTTTCAAAGCTTGAATCACTTTCTTGGGTTCTATTTGAGACAAAAAAACAGGCAACTAAACAATTTTGATAATCTTTGTGGTTTGTTCTTCTCTGATTGTTAACAGGACCAATCAAAGCATGTTCTTCAAATTGCTTGGTCATTCTTCTAGTTTGAGGTGCAGAGTGAAGATCTCCTATGATTTGGTTAACTGGATGATCTTTAAAAACTCTAGTGGTGGGAATAGGACTGACTATCATTATTGTGTCTAAATTGTTAAAGTCAGCCTCTGCACCCACATGTTGATCATCATATGCACCATCAAATATGCCTACATCCTTCAAATCAGGCATGAGAGGATCATCTAGAAGACTAGCAGCATCCATTGGTTGAGCAGCATTAACAGAAGAACTAGCAGTAGAAACACTGTTAGTGCTGTTAATGTGAATTTCAGCTGCTTTCTCTTGAACAATCAATCTTTCAAATTCATCTCTTAGAGCTTGATCATTCTTGTCACCTTCTTTTGCTGGATCCTCAGTAGATTTCCTTCCAGCATCATCAGCAAACTTATCATCTGAGCTCTATAGACCTTGAGAGAGTGGTGAATCATTAGTCAAAAATGGTAGTAGTATATACTGTTGATCAAGTAAGGTCTTCTTCTCAGCTTGACCTGCATCAATATTTTCTTTGATACCTGCATTACCATTAGCTTGATTACCTGCAGTAACTGGCTTATAATTCATAGATATGGTTAGTGTATCAATATCAAAAAGCCATTTTGGTCCACTCCTTGCAATATTAGGTTTATTTTTAAGAAAAGTAATGTCCAAGGTCTCTTCTACAATCTTGGTTCTATTGTTAAATACTATAAATGCTTTACTATTAACAAAGTACCCAACAAAGAATCCCATCAGCCTTCCCATCAAACTTACCTAGGTGATCTAAGGTGTTAAGAATTGTAACAAGACACCTAAATGGTCTCATAAAGCTTATTGTTGGTGGTCTACCATTAAAAAGTTCATAAGTGGCCTTGTTATGAGGCTTAATTACCAATACCCTATTCTGTACATAACAAGTAGTATTAACTGCTTCAGCCCAAAAGGTAGTAGGTAACTTTGAATCAGCTAGCATAGTCTTAGCAGCCTCTATTAGTGTTCTATTTTTCCTTTCAGCTATTCCATTTTGTTGTGGAGTCCTAGCAACACTAAATTCTCTCTTAATCCCTTTCATCTCACATAACTGATTCATTTCTTTATTCTTAAATTCAGTTCCATTGTCACATCTGATTATTTTGACTCTGTGATTTATTTGATTTTCTATTCCTGTTATAAAAACCTTAAAGATTCCACTGGTCTCATCCTTAGTTGCTAAAAAGAAAACCCAACTAAATCTACTAAAGTCATCTGTGACAACTAGGCAGTACATATTTTTCATTATACTCTTTACAAAAGTTGGACCAAATAAATCCATGTGCAACATTTGTAAAGGTTGGCTGATTGAGCTCACAGTTTTGGTCTTACAAGAGGCTTTATGTTGCTTTCTTTTCTAACAAGCAACACATGTATGATCATTTAAAAAAAATCTTTGAAGGTAAACCTCTTACAAGATTTCCCCTCACAAGTTTGTTCATAGTTTTGAAATTTATATGCCCCAGCATCCTATGCCAAAGATTAGACTCATTTAATGTGGCCTTTGCAAAGAGACAAGTTAGACCTCCTTGAGGAATAACATTCCTTAAATCAACACTGTACATGTTATCCTTTCTAGGAACTTTAAGCAAAACATGATTCTCATCAGTTAACTTAAAGTCAAGAAACAAAAAAAACATTCAGTGTCCAGTTGAAAACGATACTGGTTCTTCTTGTCACACAATGTAAGATACACAAAAGGTTAAACTAAGCTCCTAACAAATACAACACATCTTCAAAATCTAATTTTCTAGTTCTTATTTTACCTTTCCTAGTAATTTTCCCTCCTTTGGTACTACCTCCAAAGGCAACAAATCCACCATCAATTTCTTCATAATCTGAAAGGTAGGACTTGTTTCCCGTCATGTGCCCAAAGCACCCACTGTCAATGACTCCTTTTTCTGCACAAAAAGTAGAAAATCAGGCTCTCTTAGGGACCCAAGCCATTACAGACTTGGATCTGCCTTGTGCATCAACATAGTCAAATCTTTTAAAGGACATTGATGCACCATTGTTTTTCTGAGACAAATGACTAAAAACTTTATGTTTTGGTCTCCAAACCCAACATGCTGAGGCCTTAACAGCATTAGCCTCATTTCCCTTATTATCACTTACTACTGCTTTTGGCCCAACAGTAGTAACATTTTCTCTAACAGTATTAACTTTTTCATTGAAATTATTGTTCTTATTTGTTGTATACTTGTTAAAGGGCCTTCTAACATGTGAATGTGCTCTATTAATTACATTTGATGTTGGTCTTGTACTATTCACTGTTGGTCTTGTGTAGGCAGTATTAATTGGTCTGGCAGTATTAACTGATATTGCTACTCTTGAAGAGCTTTGCCTAGCAGTATTAAGTGTTTTAAGGCCAGATTTCATTAAGACTGCTCTTGGAACAAAATTCCTTTTTGGATGAGGGTGAGTCATTCTTTAAGAATTTTGATGATTCACCTTTCTAGCATTGTTCCATACAGGTTTTTTCACCATTTTCTTTTCATAGTAATCACAATCTTTGATCAAATGGTTAAAATTGCCACATACATAGCAAGCTTTATTTTTAAACTCAAAATTACTCCCTAATTTCTAATTCATCAAATTATTCCAGTTTCTTTTGTTACCTCTAAGACTTTGACTATTTTTCCTAGGGTATTCAGCTTGCTTATTGTTCTCTACCTTCTTAACAGACTCCCTAGGTGATTTCACATGCTCATTAGATTTAAAAAAATTTACTTTAGCATTACTATGTTTTCTCTATCTAGATTTAGACTCAATCTCATTCTCATTTTCACTGTCAGATATCCAATCTTCAATAAGTGGTTCACTAACAGACTTACGTTTTGACTCACTAGTCTTAACTTCACTAGTTGTAACTGCAGGCACACTAGTTACTGACTCACTAAAAACATATTCATCCTTATCAGCAAGTACCAAATCAGGTTTAAGGGGCATGAAGTTCCCAGTATAGGGAGGGGGAACAGCATGATATCCTTCACCTATTTTGTACCTATCATTCACCTGACTATCAAACACTTAACTATCAAACACTTGACTATCATAACCCACACCAGTCTTGAACTTATCACTTTCTTGACTATCTAACAGTTTGCTTAGATTCTTAGATGAATTTTCAAACTTTTCTAAGGTAAGTTTTAAATCATCTCTTTCTTTTTTTAGGTTTTCTTATTCAAATTTCTTTCTAAGCTCTTTAGTGTCATTATCTCTCAACATAATATCAAGTTTAAATCTTTATGGTCCTCTTCAAAAACACCTCATTCTTTTTATATCACATCTAACTATACCTCTAAAAATTCTAGAAAGACCTGCTTTATAAGCTCCTACATTTAATTGAGACTTATTAAAATCTTTTGTCAAATTATCATAATGTTCTTTGAGAGTTTCATAAGATTTTAAACATGCTTTAGAACAAGTTGATACCTCAGTGTTTGAGCTTGAAGAACTTGAAGAAGTATAGGCTATAAGTGCAAAATTAGTAGGTCCTTCTTCAGCCTGGTCACTCCAATCATACCTAAATCCATCATAGTGAGATACTAAAGCATTTGAAGTAGTTTCCTCAACTGGCACAGGTGCCCTGCATTCCCTAGCAAAATGTCCTCTTATGTGGCAATTATAGCATTCCACCTTGGTCTTGTCAAATCCAATGGTATCAGTCCCATTAACACCTAGATTATTTCCTGTCTTCTTGAGAAATCTCCATACTCTCATTATCAGTATTGCCATCTGCCACTTCAAGTCCATCTCATTTAAATCATCAGGATTAATTTGCTTTAGGTCTTTATTGTCTAATTGTAAACTGTTAGACTGACTAGCAAAGAAGGAGTATATCACAACATCACTCAGACTATCAACATTTGGTAAAGTAGAAGCATTATTCTTGGAGTTAGCAGCAGAAACACCATGAGCAATCTTAACTGCTTCATTGGTGTTGCTAGTGATATTGGACACAAAAGCTACGTTTTATGTGTTTTGGTTTGTGCTAGATGACCCCGTGATTTCAACTTCATAAATCTTCAGATTATTGTACAAGTCATCCATGCTTAGAGTTTCTAAATCTGGTTTGTTTCTCCAAATCAGGGTATGAGTCTTCCACTCAGATGACAGACTTCTTAATAACTTCAGATGCACATCTTCTTGAGAAATAGTTTCTCCATGAATCTCTACCTGACTGATAAGCTTTTGCAGTCTATCATAGATATGGTCAAGTCTATCTAAGAATTTTCCATTCAAATTCTCATACTGCTGTTTAAGAAGTGTCTTCTGTACTTTCTTTGACTCCTTATTACCTCCAAACCTCTTCTTAATAGCTTCCATCAAAGACTTGGCATTTTTGTAGGTATTGAACTTTAGTTGATGTTCATTAGGGAGAGCCATCAACAATGTACCTCTTGCCTTTAACTCATTCTTTCTTGCTAAAACAGTTCACACTTCTCTTCAGCATTGTAGGGATATGTAGCTCAACACCATCAATAGTTCTCTTTGGTGGAGGTGAGTCACCATTTACTATTACTTCCCAAAGAGCATAATCTGTCATTAGGAAGTACTGTTCGATCCTCATTTTCCAAAGCTCAAATTCATTTGGATTGAGCACTGGAAGTTTTGCAGCATCAACCATTTGTGCAGATACTGACTCTATGTTTTCACAAACAAATAGATCTGTTATTTGCAGATTGTTTCTTCTTATTCAAAGTTTCTCAACAAGCTCTGATACAACTTGTTGGTCCCACTTGAATAGATCTTGCTTAGCTTGTAAAAGGCTTAGTTGTATTGAATAAATCCAAGACAACTATGGTAGAAACTTTGATTGAATATATCAAAGACTATGCGGAATCTAGTCTATGATACTAAGAAGAATAAGCAATAAACAGTGACAAACAAGATTGTATAATACCAAAATTAAAGCCTCAATATATTAATACGAACACTCTTGATAGTGTTAGGGTTATACAAAACCTTGAAGCTATATATGACTGTATATGAAAATGAGATATGTAAACTACATGCCCGAGGAACCCTCTCCTTTTATACACCAAGGAACCTTAATGGGCTTACAACGCGTTTTCTACTCATACATATCTTTTCTTAATATCTCATACATATCTATTTAGCAGTACTAAAATAGACTAACAGTACTAACCAAGTGTAACAACAAAAACTCTTTTAGCAGTAGTAACATTTGTACGTGGCAAACAAAAATACACAACAGTAGTAATGACTTAGAACTTTTTCTTCAATCTTGAGCAGCAGCAGTAACTCCAACCAGCAGTTGTAACTTAAACCAGCAGTAGTAACAGTTAAGAATCCTTTTATTCCCAACATAGTCTTTGGTGTTTAAAATGAAGCACTTGCTCCCAAACACTCTAAAATAATCAAGAGTAGGTTTCCTACCTCTCACGAGTTCATAAGGTGTTTTTCCTAGGATGGCAATTAGGATTTGGTTGAGAATGTATGTTGAAGTATCTACGGCGTTACACCAAAAATTTTGTGGTAACGATTGCTTGTTCAACATAGTCCTACTCATTTCTTAAAGTGTCTTATTTTTCCTTTCGACCATGCCATTTGATTGAGGAGTAGGTGGAGCTGAGAAGTCATGTGTAATACCATTGGCATTACAAAATTCTCAAAATTGCACCTCATTATAAATTCCTCCGTGTTCGTTCTTATTGACACATAAGTACATCCTAATCTGTTTTGAATTTTCTACTAAATATTTTGCATTGATCTGACAGTCATGGTTTTGTCCCTTAAGGAATCATAGTCCAAGAACCTAGTAGTTACTACTATGACTAAAGTGTAGCGGTTTCCCCTCCGAACGTCCGTAACACCCACCCCAACCACAACCGACCACCAACTAACACACCCACCACTCCCAAGCCCGAACACGACACACACCACGGTCGGGGGGCCGCAAACACCCACCCACCATCCACCTACGGAACACCAACCACACACAAAACAGCACCCACGAAACCAACCAAAACCACACCCAACTCACGACCGACCCGAACCGCCCCACACAACAACGGGAAAACCACCCAACCCACAACGAGCAGCAACACAAGACCCCAAACCAACCGACCAAAACAAAAAAAGCGACTACCGGGGGGGGGGACCCAACAACACACCAACGGAAACACCGGGACAAACACCCACGCCCGGCACAAATAACCTAACCAAACCAAAAAAACCGGGGCAACAAAAAAACAAACCAACTAACCCCCCACCAAAACACCACAAAACACCAACCCGAAACCGCCACACCACCCGACACCCCACCCAACCACCAAAACAAACCGGACGCCGGACGGGGGGAACACGACACCCGCCTAACCGCACACAGGGACGACCAAAAACCAAACTACTTAACAAACCCCGACCAACAACCACAACCCCACCACCACCGCACACCCCAAACAACAACCAACGGGGGGACCACGCACCACCCGAACACCACAAAAAAAACCACTCACAACACCCCCCACCACCACCCGGACACACTACGACCCCCCCCACACTGCCACACACCAACACCAATACCCCCCGTAAACACTTACAAACCCGGGAACGACCCCGGGAACCCCGCAACAACAAGCCAACCGCAACGGGGGGGCGGATGACCAAAGAGAATCCATATGAAGGAGTTCTAAGCATCAAGTTCGTTTGAAACTAATATCTTAGCCTAGTGACTATGTGAGCCTTGGCTTTCATTTTGCAAGCTCACAAAGTTGTTGATCAAAACTAAGCTTGGGTAAGTTCTACTAATTCCTTAGATGCTAACGATTGAATGAGAACGCAATTTTGCGTGACCTATATCTCAATCACAACGTAGAATTTCATCATCGTTGCAAGACAAACTTGATCTTTGGGCTTATTTCCTAATTTCATACACTTATAAGCAATTCTTTCTATACCATCGTACCTATGACCTTACCATCCTATAATTTTATTATCATGTTTTTAAAGAAAGTTTACTCTACACTTTATTAACCATATTGTCCTATACTTAACAAGTTAAAGCTAAGTTATCACATGTCTACCATATCTAATTTTGAGAGGTCATTCAAAATCGTACATTTGCCAATGATGTTACCATGAAGATTACTACCAAAAATAACATTACCTCCGTTGTATTCCTTATAGCTTGAGAAAATCTTTCGGTTACTCGTCATGTGTTTGGAGCATCCGCTACCCTTTATCCACTCATCCGGTTCCAAGTCGACTCCAAGGCATTTCTATTTATATAAGGTAACACCTGAAACAATGGTCCCCATAATACACATGAGTCCAATAGTTGTTGGTGCTAAACATCCTTGCATTTGATGCAATTGGTTGGATGGACAAGGAAGACACATCTACCACATGGCATGTAACTTTGAACTTGGGATTGTGTATTCCAAGTTACGGAAAGGCCAACGTGTTGATTTTGTCGACCAATGTTTCTTTTTTTTTGTTGTGTGTCTTAGGACGAAATAAATTATTGATGACTCTTCTAGGTGGTGGAGTTTTTGATCTAAAATTAAGTTTTAAAAATCCAACAACCGGGTTTTGATAATGGCTTATAAAATTGTTTGACTTCATTATCACTAGCAACTGGAACTTTGACGTTGTTTACTATTATGTGTTTTGGTCTAGGACCCAAAATAGATTATTTTGAAAAGACACCACTTTTCGGAGATCTAGGTGTACCAACTGGTGGCGGTCCCATAATTGTTTTGGGAGCCGCCTGAGCACTTTGGGGGCCGCCCATATTTATTGGACCTCCATCAGAAGACGTCTTTTTCTGAGCTTTCATAAATTTTATTTCTTTAGTTCTACTAGATGATGCTTCAAATAAATTAAATCCTAAACCTAATTTTTCACCAGAGTATTTTTGATTACTTAACATTTCATTTAGACATTATGTACTTTTTTCAAATTTATTTTAACCTATGACTTCCACTTTGAGTTTTTCTTCTTAATTTTAAGCATATGAATTTAACACATTCAGATCAACCCCCTTGTTTTCTCTGAGTGTAGACACTTTTTTCCTTTAGAACACTAGTTCTGCTTTTTCTAAAATTATTCTAGTGGCTTTTAATAATATTGTTTTTAGTGATATCTCTTTAACTCATTTGCAACAGTTTATCAATATTCATTGTCTACTCTACAACTAAAGTCATCTATTGACAGTTCTCATCACTAAAGTAGAGGATTCGGAACACACCTCACATAAATGCTTGAGCTACTAACACGTTTCGTTATTGACTTTCTCATCATCTTCTTCACCGCTATCACTCCAAGAACCTCAGACAAATGCTCTTTGGTTCTTATCTTTCGGTGGTTTTGGACATTCTCCAATAAGATGATTTGGGTCACCGCATCTAAAGCATTTTCTATCACCCTTTACCATTCTTGTCGTCTCGGCTTCTTTGGAACGTCTTTTTGTCATTCCGAGGTTGTCTCACGAATCTACCTCTTCTCTTGAAGAACTTCTTGAAGTCTTTTACTGCCATGGCGTATTCTTCGTCTTCACTTCCAGAAGTCGAACACTCTTCATCAAGAGATAGTGACGTTAAGTCTTTCGACTCTTCAATCGCAATGTGTGCTCTTTTCAAACTTGGTTAGTTTAAGAGCTTCCTCTTTAATCTTTTCATTTTCAATTTTAAGCATATGACATTTTACACATTCGAGATCAACTCCCTTGTTTTTCTCGAGTGTAGACACCTTTTCTTTTAGAATACTAATTTCCTTTTCTAAACTAAGTTCTAGCGCTTTATCTTTATTTTAGTGATATTTCTTTAAACTTATTTTGCACAGTTTATCATATTTATTATCTAATACTAAATCATCTATTGACGAGTTTTCATCACTAAAATAAGAGGATTCGGAGCATACCTCACTTGATGCTTAAGTTACGAGACACGTTTCGTTTTTGACCATCTCATCATTTTCTTCACCGCTATCACTCCAAGAACCTCTGACAAAAGCTCTTTGGTTCTGGTCTTTCGGTGGCTTTGGACATTCTCCAATAAGATGATTCGGGTCGCCGCATCTAAAGCATTTTCTATCACTTTTACCGTTTTTGTCCTCTCAGTTTCTTTAGAACGTCTTTTTGTCGTTTTGAGGTTGTATCACGAATCTTCCTCTTCTTTTGAAGAACTTCTTGAAGTCTTTTACCGCCATGACGTACTCTTCGTCTTCACTTCTGAAAGTCGAACACTCTTCACCACCAATTCTTTCTTAGCCTTTAAAGCAAGAGATTTTCCTTTCACTTTGCTTTGACCTATTTCTGAATCTTTTTTAATGATCTTATTCGTGAACTTGAGGTTCCCATAATTCAACAAGAAATAGTGACGTTTAGTCTTTCGACTCTTCAATCCGCCGTGACAATTTGCTCTCCATTTAGGATGTAGACCCTAAAAACTTCCAAACATAGTTTCTTGCTAAATAACCGTTCATTCAAGAGCTTTTAGACTATTAATAAATAGGATTAAAATTTAGCAAAAGCACTATCTATAGATTCGTCTTTTGGAAATGATGTAATGTTCAATGTTTGAACCAAAAGGTCGATCTTATTATCTTGACCTTACTATTACCTTGGTGGGTGATTACACAATTTTTCTAAATTTCTTTTGCCGTATTACACATGAAAATTCTTTCATATTCTTTCATAGGAAAATCATTATAAATAACCATTTTAGCTTCGTTATTTTTTTCAGGTCTCTTTTTAAGATCATCACTTTATTTTTCAAAAGGGATAACCTCATCTAATTTGGTTTCGATTTTGTTCCAATAGTTTGAAAATCACCATGGAATAACAATGCCAAAGATCTAGATCTTTAATTTAACATATGCTCGAAACTATTTTTCCAATAAATAAAACTACACTTTCAAAGGTGCTTGCATAGATTGCCCTTCTAGATATTTGTCGAAACATAGATCGATGCGAAACTTTAAAATACTGTTATATTTTTAAAAATCTTGAGTACCTGGATTCATGATACCATTGTGAAAACTTAAGGAGAGGTTGAATAGTTACACTTTCATTTTAACGTTTTTAAAAGTGTGCTTTTCAAATATAAGATACGAGTTGTATGTTTAACAATTCAACAATATGAAAAAACAATATAAAAATTCAAAACTAAAGCTAAATAACAATGACAATAATATGAAGAGATAAGGAAAAGAACAATCAAACCAAGACGCCAAGATTTAATAGTGGTTCGGCTACGAAGCACCTCTTCGCCCTACTTCACTCCTCGAGTATCCTACTCGAGATTTCACTATGTCAACAAGCTCCCTTTAGGCGGAGAAAACCTTTACATTTTCTTAAGAAGTTATTTTCTGACACTAAGCTAAATGTCGAGTCCTAATCTTAGCTAGAACCAATCTGCCACTTCACAATCAATACACAATCACTAGATCTACACTATCAGTATCAATTTTTACACACAAACCGAATCACACAAATAACACAAAAAATTACAATAGAGATTTGGTATTAAAGAAAAAGAGGAAGATCACTAAATAACAATATCGTTTATTGGCGAATATGAATGTTCTTCTGTTGCTCTTGAATAGAAGACGAGTAAGAAGAAGAGATTAGATCACTTGAAACAAGATCTAAGAATGTTAGTGATCAAGAGATTTAGAGAGAGAAAGAAGATTTTTAGAGAGAGAAAGTTATCTGAAAATTTCGTGCAAAGAGGTCTGATTTTCTATAAGGAATAGAGCGGTATTTATAGGCAGGAAAATTCAACGGTCACTAGGGGCAGTCCCGGCGGTCCTAGATATATAAGGGGGCCGCGAGGCCTATAAGGGGGGCCGCCCAGTAGACTACGCTCCCTTTTTTGTCTTTTTTGTGGGGAAGGTTGTATCTGGTATGGAAGCTTCCGTTTTGGGGAAAAAATATAAATTTCAAATTTTAAGTTTTTAATAAAACTTTTCTTTTAATTAGAAAATATTTTGTATAATTAATTTTGTGAATTTTTTTTGTAAAAATGTAATGGATAAGAGAAAAATATTTTCTTGATCACTAGTCATGCTTAATGATTTATTTATTCATACCTTAAGTGATTACTAATTTAGAAATGGAATTTTACGATTAATAATTTGTAAACGTTTAATTTTATCGTAAACGTTTTTACATTTTGTTATTATCAAAACGTTGAGAGGTCAAAAAATATAAATAACGTTTTTAGACATTATTTATATTAACAGAATTCGTCAAACCGGTCAAGGCTATCTCTACACCTTAAAGCACCTCAAAAACACATGATCGATTCTTACTAAAAGGGTCGCAACCAACACTGAGACCTAGCCCAACGCACATCCCTTAAGCTTATGTTGAAGCAGTTTATTCAAATCCCTATCCGCAAAACCAAAATGGGCCACCAAAGCAAAACCCCTTCACTTTTAATAAACGTACCGGTCCAAACCCTCAGCCCTAGGCATTAGGAACCACTTTCGAGGCTTGAGTACGGGACTACATAGCAGCACACACCGAAAGGATGGAAAGATTTAAGAATGCCATTTTCAAACAACGAGAAAAGATCAATGATAGGATGACTGAAATGTTTAGACTTCTTAAGGAACTCACAACCAGCAGGGCTCCCAAAAAAGTGTTGATCAGAGAAGAGGCTAAATCCCCCGTCACTAAAACATAAATTATATATCTCTCATTAAAGCATAATAAGAAAGGAATGACAATGATGATATGGCTAGCCGAGGGAAAAGAGTACGATGGCATAAGCAGAACAGATACAAGAAATGCGCCCAGTAAAGGAAGCTGGAAGGAGAAAACTAAAAAATATAAAAAACAAAAGGGAAAGAAGGGGAAGGAAAAAGCTCCGAAATGGAACCAAAAAAACCAATCAAAAGAGCTAAAAGAGAAGAAATAGCGGAGGCATCTAGCTCTCAGCCCATAGGGTATTATCTGAAACATAGGATCAATGAAAAACTAATCGAGGGACTTGTTGATAATCATAGGTTCGATGACTCCCTGTCAGGAATATGAGTTGGAAAAGTAAAAGGAAAAACCTATAATTTCTACCTAGGGGGCCTGTTTATGAAGCAATCCTTAGAAAAAAGATAACAAGGAAGGAGGACATTGGAGGAAATTTTGAAATACCTTGTAATATAGGAGGCCTGAAATGCATGAATGCTTTAGTAGACCAAGGATCTGACGTTAACGTTATGCCCCTCTCCACCTACATGAAACTAACCGACGAAAGGCCTGCTGAGCACGACATTAGACTCTCCCAAGCTAGCCATCAGTATACCTAATAACCATTAGAATAACATAGGGACGTGTTAGTAGATGTTGCTGGGTATGTATACCCTATGGACTTCATGATTTTAGACATAAAGGAAGACGAAAAGAGGCCCTTTATCTTAGGAACACCATTCCTGACAACGGCTAAGGCCGTGATTAAGTTCGATAAGGGCATCATAACTCTAAGATCTGGAAAGATTAATATAAGTTTTCATAGGATACCTGAATCCCTCTATAAGTTCAAGAAAGGGATTAAGAACGATATAGAGCCTATAGCCCCCACTATGACCGTAAATAGGCTAGTCTTGGAATGGGAAGAAAAGATAAAACTTCAACCAGAAAGGAGTTGAAGTTTGACCAATGGAGTAACAAAAACTCAGAAATAAGCACCCGCTCTTCGTCAAAGAAAAAAATGATGAAGGAGAAGTCACGTAAGGACGTGTGACTTAGAGTCTAGCTACAAGACTCATGAATAAAGAAAAGCGCTTCTTGAGAGGCAACCCAATGTTTATTTTCTCGCATTTAGGAGTGTCTTGTGTTTTAATTCTTTTCTGTTTATTCTTTTATGTTTGAATTATTTTTGTAATCATGCTTTGTTTTGTCTTTAACCTCGTCTTATTGACAATCAAAGGTATTTTGCAATAAAATAAGTGTAGGAGAAATTATCCGGTTTTTAAGAACCAATTCAAACATATTAAATAAATTGTTTAGATTAATTCGCGTCAGTTTCGAGTCACATGATTGTATTGACTAATCTCAGGTTTCATGCAGTAATTCATACAGGAAATAACTTATATAATCGCGTGCAGGAAATTTTTCAAAGAAAACGAAAAGAAAATTTTCACAGTCGCTGGCGACGGCGTCAGGATTTATCCTGACGGCGTCGTGAGCCCAGCTACAGGAAAATTCAAAAAATTTCAAGTATTTTCGAAAAACAATTTGTACAACATTTAAAATTCTTAATTCTTTTATAAACCTGCATAAACCTATGATTACATCATTACTCTCATCCTATCTTTACTGCTTTCATAGAGTCAAACCCTAAAATCTCGTTGTATATATATCTATCCCGCCGATTTTATGCTTGGTGTAGTTGTCTTTGTCTTTGATTACATGTTATATTTGATGAGAAGAAGCTTGGAAGTTCTTAGGAAGTTTCATTAGACGATTCTTGGAGGACGATTTAACTAGTTATCGCATGTTTCTTCTCCATTATTGAGCAAACCAGGGGAGTACTAGTTTCTTTTACTTGTTTTCTTTTCCCTTTATTCGTTTTACGGGTACTTTTATAGAACATTGGGACAATGTTCAACTTAAGTGTAGGGGGAAATAAGCCTTAGAAACTATTCCTTCAACTGCCATTTACTTTGTCCTTAAAATGATGGGTAATATATCAAAACATAGCATAAAAGGTAATTTTAACCAAAATTTTAAAACAATTTATGACACATACCGACGAAAACCGAGTATTAATAGCGTCTCATGGATAGGAATTTATATAACTAGCA
>BQNB010138562.1:3649-17688 GCA_026074375.1 Tanacetum coccineum | reverse complement strand
CGTTGGGCTTTGTAACAACTTATAACATGGTTTCAAGATAGTTTTTGTTTGATGAGTTGCGAGACCGGGTTGTAAATGACGTTGTTACGCAACTTAAGGTTTTTGACGAGTCTCCTTGATGACGAGTGAGGTTCACGTAGTTGGATGTTTCTTTTTGTTTGGAGCGGTTATGCTGCTATGCATACCCTTTGTGGGCAGGCAAAGTTATTAGCAGTAAGATATCTTGTGAGAGTTAGTTGGAATTCAAAGTGTAACTTTAAGTTAACATAGGTATGGGAGGACTACTTGAAAGATAAGTATCCTCGATTAATTGTTTGGTAATGATAGAGTTGAACCTTTTGGTTAAATCTTGGGACGAGATTTCCTAAAGGAGGGGATACTGTGACAACCATGATTTGAGCAGGTTAGTCAAACCGTTAGTGTTGACTTGTGAATCTGTTTCAATGTATGGGTTATGTGTTATTTGTGTTTATACGTGTTTATATGTGTTTATGTGGGATATGTGAGATTGGATAATCAATCCATTGAGCGTGATCGTCTCATTTGGGATTGGATTTGTGTTGGATTTTGTGGAGTTCATTTCGTTCACTTTTGGTGACAAGGAAATGATTTTGGTGATTTAAGCGGTTTCGTGTTAATTGTGTAAGTAATTATTACGTATATGTAATTTTGTG
The DNA here is from genome assembly GCA_026074375.1 of Tanacetum coccineum. NCBI lineage: Eukaryota > Viridiplantae > Streptophyta > Magnoliopsida > Asterales > Asteraceae > Tanacetum > Tanacetum coccineum. The sequence goes on along the minus strand of BQNB010138562.1, from coordinate 17,014 downwards.
TTAGTGATTTAAGATAAGATTAGGTTTTAGTAGTTAGGATATGAGAGAAATGAAATTCCTATTTTTGGAAAGTTAGGATTAATAAAAATGAAAAGTTAATTATTTTTAAAGGTTTAGTAAAGTGCGTTTACGCAAAAAGGTATACTCAAATAAGCTTAGGTTTTTATAAAAACTTAAGGTAAAGCAAATAAATAAGTAATTAATAAATAAATAAATAAAATATTTTTTTATACATGAATAGTAAAAAAACGAATTTTAGAAAATAAAAGGGATTTGAGTCCTAATCTAGTTAGGAAAGTATCTTGGGATTATCTTAAACCTCATTGTAAAGCCTATAAATACAAAAAAATAAAATCCCAAACCCTCCCCATTGTGAGAATCGGTCGACCAAAAGAGAAGAGAAGGAGAAAAAAATTAGGGTTTTGCTTTTATGAAGAAAACAAGTTCTATGGTAAGTATTAATTAATCTTTTGTTAATCATTAATCTCCAATCATGTAATAATCATTATGATGGATAATTATGGTTTTATAAAATCTGTAATTAATGATATTATAAACATGTTTTAATGATTAGGGTTTAATTAGGATCATATGAGTGTATTCGTTAGGGTTTAATTCGCGTTAGAATTTGATTTAGATTAGGGCAGAATTTAGGGTTGTGTTGTTCGGCTATTATCTCAATGATAGTAATAGCTTTTGTCAAGTTTCCGGTACCTATGATGTAGCTCAGAGAGTCTAGTTTCCAGAACATCTGGCCTCGAAAGTTTTTAAGGTCGGAAAGTCATTCAAACGTTGGTTACAAGAAAAGTTGTCAAAGCAGTCAATACTGGTCAGATTTAGAGGTGTAAAACCCCCACTTAAAATTCGAATTTAGCTTATCCCATATACAAGAGTTTATTTCTATGTGTCTATTAGAAATCACCCAAAGGATAGCTTCTTAATTGGAGTCTAAGTATGGTTTTTAGGTCCAAACTGTTTAGTGTGCGATCAGATCCGAAACTGAGTAGTTAAAAGTTTGATTTTATTTGAGGCACTTAAGAAGGGAAATAAATTAGTGGAAAAATCATGGAGTTAGTAGACTCATGGTATTTAACCTGTGATTTTTGGTAGAATTTATGAAGCTCAGTAGGTATGATTTAGAAAATGGTAAAGTGAGGTCAAAATTCTGCATTTTCGGGTAAATTGTAAGTCTTTGAAATAATGTGTAAACGAATTGGTTAATGTCGGGCATGGTGTCGGGGTGACCCATGAGGGTAACTAAACACCTTAGACATCCATCATATGATTGTTACATGGGCATAGGCAATTGGCTTGGTCGCGTGTAACACGTGTTTGTTTTGTTGTTTAGATTTGTGCTAGTGTTTGTGGAAGCTGCAAAGCAATCAGGTGAGTTTCATAGCCCCTTTTTCTTATGTTTTCTTGGGGTGAAAATGATGCAAAGAGGTTTTGAAATGTTTTAGTTACTGTGATAATGTGATTTAAATTATGCATGGGCTATACGTGACTATTGTATGTTATGTGCTACTTGCTTTTATGGTATGAATTATTGTGCTTGAGCGTGATCGTCTCATGGCATTTATGGATTTGATTGGTAGTAAGCGTGGTCGTCTTATTACTGTGAGTTGTTTGAGTGAGCGTGATCGTCTCATTGTTGTTATGTTTTGTGTGAGGATTGAGCGTGAACGTCTCAATGTGGATTGATGTGATTGCATGTTAGCTTGTATGATAGTACGCTGTATGTCCTGCTATGTTATGTTTTAATTATCACAGTAATTGGATTTAAAGGTTTGTTTTGAGTGTCTTAAACCTATGACTCTCACCAACCGTTGTGTTGACGTTTTTAAGCATCATTTTCAGGTGAGCTTCATGAGAATACTGAGGTTAAGAGAGGTGGCTAGAATGACCGCTAGGATTGCATTGGAGTTCGCTCCTGAGTTTGTTTATGTTGTTGAATGATTTTGTTGAATGTTATTTGATTTTATTAGGATCGTGAGATATTGTTCTTGTATTGGTGAGACCCTTTTTCATTAATGCAAGATGTCGTTCTTTTGGTTTTCGGTATTGTCATGACACATTGTGTCTTTATTACTTAGTTATGCATTTAGTGTTTCTCTATTGTTGACACCAATGTGTTCTGATGATACCCATGATGTTACGCCTCGTGTTTCCGCCTTGGCGGGGTGTGACATTAAGCACTTCGAGTGCCTATTAGATTTTTCCGGGTTTATTTGTTTATAATAATTTCGAGCTTTTATTTTTCCTGCAAACTTTAAATCAAAAGCTATTTTTAGTAATTTTCTAGAAATTTTAATTCATAGTTTAGTATTTTTCTTACATTTATTTTGTTTTAAAACTTTAAAAAATCATAAAAAAATAGAAAAATAATTTAAAAAATAAAATTCTTTTTCTGAAAATTTTCTTTATTATTTAGTAGGCTTAGAAATTAAATTTACGTTCGTAGGTCTTAAATTTGATATACTTGCTAGTTTAGTTGCGTTTTTACATTTTCCGTTAACGTTTTTGTGTTCAATTGCTTAATTGCTTAGTTGTTTTCTTTCCTTTACATGTTTTATGTGTTTTTATTTGTAGAAATAGAAAACTAATTCAAAAACTTTGAAACCTAAATCAGGAAAAAAGGTACCTTTTTGTATTTAATTTTAAAGATTGTAACTTTATATGTTTATTGGTTTTTTTTGTTGATGTTTTTATATCTGTTGTTAGATAATTTGTATATATGAAATAAAGATGAAGGTTTGGATTATTCATACCGTTTGTGCTTGATATTTTGACATAGTATTCCTGAAACGAAGTGTTCCAAGATCAACATCGAAGAAGTTGAGGAACGATGACGAATCAAGTAAGTTGTTTTTCATTATCTGCTATAAACTTTTTTTTCGCAGCGGTTTTTTTCTAAGTTTAAATTGATATGAAGCTGAAACTATAATAGTAGGTATTTTAGCATTGTTGTTCTTGACTAAAGAACTTTCATTCTAAGATATTTGACATGTCTTAAAACCTGATGCAAATGTAGTTCGACTAGCCTTTAAAAATGATAAGCGCTAATGAGTTATAGCAATATGAAGAATCATAATGCTGAACAGAGATGCATGAAAATCCTTGCCCATACAATTTTAGGGAACCAAAGTTTTATTTATTCTAGAGCAATATGTTGCCAATTCATTTAGATGGTGGAATGCTAGGGATAAAAACAATGGAGGTACAATATTATCTCTTTAAGGGATAAAAACAATGGAGGTACAATATTATCTCTTTAAGTTTTGGTATGTTGCGAGTGAGATATGGTATGTTGATGCCGTTTGGTTAAGAAATTTATAAAAAGTTAAGACTTTATTATCACAATATTGCTTCTGTTATACTCTTTCCCATCATAAGTAATTATTGTTTCATTAGCCTTATACATCAGAATTGATATAATGACGTTGTCAAACATAAAAAGTATCAACCCTACCTCTCTCTAACACAAGGGCCACATCAGTAAGAAGCATGAAAACATGTATTTTTGTTCAAGAACTATATGCCTTATCATGTAATGAACCCTTTACCACTGTCCAACTATATGGAAATATAGCGTCAGATTTATGTTGAATAACGAACCATATAGTCTAGAGGTAGCATTATTGACTCATTTACACATAAGAGGGCCAACTGAAGTCGAATTTTACTTGCAACAGGTCGAACATGTAAATAAAGAAATAACTCAATAGGATACAATTTAGCTGGGTCACACATATAATTTTTTGCCCATAAAGTATTTTTGTTAAAGCCTAAAACCTCCAAATTTTTAAAAACTAGGTTACTACTAAATTATTATCAATTTACAAACCATGTAAGACACAATATGTTAAAAAAAAGCGTTCTAGGTCAAACCGAACCATTTATAACCCCCAAATGAGTTGCTCATTTTAACCTGTTACTCAATGCGACCGACCGACCCATTATGTCATGTTACATATAATTTTAAGCTACGCAGTGATTTTTGAAGATCCAAGAATGCATAAAAATCCATTCATAGCACAGAACTTAAATTCTACAAAAACACCCAAAGGGACTCCATAAAAACTATGTTTGACTGTTCAATCCCCAAGCACACTTTTATAATTAAAAAAATGTTCACAATTACTTACTAATTAGTTATTGTTACGTGTACCTGACCCGTTTAGAAATATAGCTCTCATACCCGACCCAACTACTGGTCCATATCTCATACCTTTGTTGTTATTGTTACTACTCTTTTTCATCATCATCATCACAATGAACCTAAGTTTATGTATGGTACGGGATCAAATGTTGTGCTTGGTTTGATATATATATTTATAATTGGTCCAATTAGTTATAGTAATAGCAAACTTTATAGTTTATGAGGCAATGATTTTTCTTTGTTTGACACATGAATTTACACGGTGTCTTTTGTATACTGACGAAGAGAATGCCACGATGGTTTTCAGTGCATGGGAGTAAGCCCTAAACTATATGGGGTGTTTGGGATTGCTTTTAACATTGTTATTATAAATAATATATGATTATTGTGTTAAGAGTGATTTGATGTCAAATTGGTTTGGTCATGTGATCATTAGATAATCAGCTTTAATGTTGCGTATTAAGAATTGAATTCTTGGCATTTACTATTTTAACGTTCAGGTCGTTAATTGGTCACATACACACGTAAAATGTGAACCCATTGGTATTTGTTGCAAGTAAGCTGATTGTTTTTATGAAATGGGTCAGAACTTGACCCGTATAAATGGTATCAAATTTTTGCTATTGTTTGAAACCAACAGCATTCATGTTTGCTACTACAGTGATAAGTCAAGTAAACTCGGTAGGCTCAACAAAATAAACAGCAGACATACATTTTTATGCTTTGAAAAGGACTTAGTAGATTAAATCAAATTTGGGGTGGGTCAAAATACTCAAGAGTAATCCTCAAAGAGAAGGCATGTTCTGGGTCGAATCAAATTTGAGGTGGGTCAAAATACTCAAAGTAATGCTCAAGGACCTTCGTTGTATAGAAACTAATCATGTTCATTTTTTGCAGAACCACTTTGAATTTAGGGAAGAAAAGTTAATGCTTCAGGAACATATGGGTGTGTCCAGGTCCTCTAAGCTTTAAATCAAGTACTAGTATTTCAGATTGTGCAATCAGTCATTAGCACTCAATTTAACTTTATTGGAACTAAGTTTCTCATAAAACCAAAACACCATATCAAATTAATACATTAAGTTTTTGTTTAGTATTGTTAAAATGGATTGGATGACTGCCAACACTTAAGCCGTATCCAACGTACTCCAAATACTCATTTTAATTTTTATTTTTTTCATATTGAAGAATGGAGACACAAAACACATCTCCAACCATTCTTTGGAGATTCTTTTAAGGATTACAGTAATTAATAGCTTTCATATTTAAAAGATCACTATCCATCCTCTTTATAGTGTTATTTTTTTTTTGAACGGCAACTTTATTAAAAAAACTAGCAAGGAGCTAGAAAGACATTACAAAGAAATAAGATAGGGGTTTTTTAACCAATACTCTCAAGAAAAAACCCTATTACATCTACTAGAACACCATAAAAAGGACCAAGAAACAATGTCATCAAAAATCGTCGAACGATTAGGAGGCGAAGCGTCAAAGACCAACTGATTTCGAAGCCTCCAAATCCGCCACCAAGCAACATAAACAAACACCCTTCTAACAATATACTTGAGACGGGAAGAAAGTGCCCGAAGAAGGATAAGCCAAGCATCCCAATCCGATAAAGAACAAATCTCCCTGCCAAAACCAAATCCACCAACGACAAATTTACGAAGAACTACCCGAGCCACGTCACATCGAAAGAAAACTTGCTGAACATACCTCCATAGCATCTCATACAAGAGGACGACAGATGGGAATCCGAACAAAACACTCTCTACGGCTAAGAATGACTCTAGCAGTAACCTATCATGAGAGCGACAGAGCCACTCCAAGAAAAAACATTAACATTTAATGGTAATGAAGTTTTTAACCGAACTCCGTTGCAACATCCACAAGTGTGAGAACAAGTCCATCAATATTTTCTGAGACGTTTAAACCTTGAAACTCTCCATCGTCCCCGACAAATCAAAAGGACCACCATATCTTTGGAAGACGAGAGGACAACCGAGTTCATAATTGAAGAAAGGTCATCCCACTGCTGCCGCTCAGCTCCATCACGCACGCCACCACAATCTCCTTATCCAATTCGAGAGCAAACAAACGGGGAAACTGAACACAAAGAGGGGCATCAGCTAACCAAATATCATACCAAAAACTAGTACAAGACCCGTCCCGCCCCCCCCAATCCGCTTCTTACCATTCTAAGAAAAATCGAAAACCAAAATCTATCAAAGATTTTACTTCACGAAAATAGAGCACCTAAATCTGAGGGTTGGAAGCTGGTCCACATGAAGGATCAAACTTTAGAGTCCAAAAACCGCTTGAAAATAGACGTTTACCCATAAAGAGCCATCGCCAGAAATGAAGCGCCACACCCACTTCAACAAAAGAGCACGATTCAACGCGAAGAAACTCGAGACACCAAGACCACCGTTCAGTTTGGACGCTAAGACATTGTCCCAAGCTACCCACGAAATCTTTCTATCCGAAGAATCAACACCGTTGAAGAACTTACTACGGATAGATTCCATAGTCTTCAACACGCCTTTTGGAACCTTAAAGATTGACATATAATAAATTGGAGAGGCCCCAAGAACGGATTTAAGAAGGGTCAATCTGCCGCCTATGGAAAGGGTTTTAACCTTCCATTTAGATAACCGGGCTTTGGAGTTATAGCTTTCACCAAGCCAACCACCAAGCCGACTTCCGAGGACAAACACTCCCAACCGTCACACCAGTATAACGAATAGGAGTGTTCAAAACCGCACACCCCATCCTATTCGCCGCCTGCACAACAACATTCTGAAAACCCCGACACCCAAAGACTTGTCTCTTAGCAATGTTGATCTAAGACCCGACGCAAGATGGGAAGCAATTAGAAACTTTACAATATTATGTAATTCTGTTCGGACCACTCACCAATGAACATGGCATCGTCACATAAAAAAAGATGAGAAATATTAACCGATCCATGCAATGTGAAAACCTTTAACAGCCCTTCATCAACAACACGGGAAAAAGATAATGAACGACTCCATAATAAGAATGAAAAGATAAGGGGCCAACGGATCACCTTGTTTCAACCCACAACAAAAAGGGAACTCGGACGTTGGGCTACCATTAACCAATATGGAAGCCATGGAGGAAGTAAAAGTACCACGGATCCACCTACACCAATTCGGCCCAAACCCAAACGCATGAAGAATATCCAAGAGATAATCCCACCGAACCGAATCATACGCCTTAGCAAAATCAACCTTAAAAAACATAGCTTGCTTCTTTTTTCTCTTACACCAGTTTAACATCTCATTTAAGATAAAAGGACCGTCCAATATTTGTCTATTAGCAACAAAGGCCGATTGAGTCTCGGAAACTAAATCGGATATAACAGTAGCCAAACGATTAGCTAAGACTTTCGTGATCACCTTATAAACGCATCCAATCAAACTGATAGGCCGAAAATCATTAACGAACTTAGCATCATTAACTTTAGGAATTAAGGCGATGAAAGACGAGTTACACCCCCTTGGAAACGTACCAGACTTAAAAAAATAGTCGACCGCATCGCAAAAATCCGCTCCGACAAGACTCCAATACTTTCTAAAAAATTCAAACGTATAACCATCGGGGCCAGGAGACTTATTCTCGCCACAGTTCCAAACAGCCCTACGAATTTCGTCCCTCGATACTGCCCTATCCAGCTCATCCACCTGATCCGAAGATAACCGATTATGAAAAGGAGCATTAAGTTTGAGACGATCATGACACGGTTGCTGAAATCGAACTTCAAAGTGATTCTTAAATGCCTCCTTCACAATACTCGGATCAGTACACCAAGTGCCCTCAACGAAAACACCACGAATCGACAACTGAGACCTTTTCTTATTAATAATACCATGAAAGAATTTAGAATTCTCATCTCCTTCGATAGCCCATTTGATTTTAGATTTTTGAACCAGATCCTTAACCTCCAAAAGTTTAATATCTTGCAGCCGTCGGTTTAGATCCATCCGATTGAGAAGGATGTCATCAGAAACGTTTCCCCTTTCCAAGTCTTTATCAATAGAGATCAAATCATTCTGTAGGGAATTCTTTGCGTTATGAAGATGAAACTTTTTATCTTTAACCCATAAACGAATAATAGACTTAAGGTCTTGCAATTTCTTCTTGAACCTAACCATAGCATTGGAATCAGAATGCGAAAAAGACAACCACGCATGCTCCACCATCGAATCAAAACCCTCCATCCTTAACCAAGATTGATAGAACCGAAACGGAGTCGGACCAAAATCAGACAAAACTTCCCTCAAAAGAATAGGACGATGATCGGACAAGTGACGGTCAAGACACAAAGCTGAAATAGACGGATAAAGCGAGATAATACCTTCCGTAACAAGAAAGCGATCTAATTTACTCATTTTGGAGGCTGAGGGATGCGACCAAGTAAACGAGTACCCTTCCAACTTGACATCCACAAGACCAGAAGACACAATAAACCGATCAAAACACCGTGCACTAGAAACATTGAAAGACGAACCAAGTCTTTCATCCATAGTCCGAACGTCATTAAAGTCACCCATTATAATAGCTTCGCCGTTCCATCTCCGTACAAGATTAGATAAAAAATCCCAAAGAGCCCTTTTGCTCCCAGGCTGTTGAGGAGCGTAAACCGCCACCAAAAGAATCTTGACATTACGAGGTAACCATGTGCCGTAAATAGCTATAAAATTATCAGAAATAGTAGCGCCATCTTTCTTGAAGATAGAAGCCTCCCAAATACAAAGAATACCACCAGAATTCCCTAATGAGTCACTGGCAACAAAATCAAAGTTTGAATTTCCCCATAGGGACTTTACGTCCATATGAGAAATACAATCCATCTTTGTCTCTTGCAACGCTAAAAAATTGATCCTATGCTTACAATTTAACTCCTTAACCCACTCCTTTTTCGTCTTGTGCCCAAGACCTTGAATATTGAGAGAAAGAATATTCATTTAAAAACATCTTCATCTCCTTGTGAGCCAATAATGCGTTCCATATCTTTCAAACACCCATCCAAATTATAACCCATAGAATGTCCAACCCGAACCATGTCATCCAAAATGTCAAGAATAGAGCCACCGTTATGAACTTTATGTGAAAAGGAAGAAACTGATTCTCCATTAGAGGAATCATGGACCTCCTGTGAATGGTCCATAACCTTAGCATCCACCCTAGGCATATTCACCATGTCTTCTCCATTAGTAGGACCATCTTCACAAATCTCACCAACATTAGCGTGCGTCACAGAAGTTTTAGGGGTAAAACCAGGAGGATGCGATAAAGAGGTACTCGCATCACGAACGCCTTTAGCGGGAAGTTTATTCAATAAATCATAAAAACCAAACGGATCCTCTGATTGATGTTTGTCCGTCTCCTTACCATGACCATCAACATTACATTCATCCACATTATCACTGAAAATTGTCTCGGAAACACCATCCACATTACATTCATCATCTGACTCGACATCACTATTCTGCGCCCCATCATTAAGAATTTTAGCGCCATGCTTTGATTCGTCATCCGAGGTATAAACAGACTCCTTAGGTTCAAGAAAACTCGGATTCCAAGTAAAAAGTTCCTTCGCCCGAGCCACAAACACCTTGCCTTTAAAAATCACCTTGAATTTCTCCAATATAGATTCTGGTTGTTTTGTTAAGATGCACAACCGCTTACGAGCAAAAGAGGAGCCAAAATTATCCTCGATATCCAAAGCCTCGCCCCATTTGTTACCAATCTTGGCAAACGTTTCTCGAGACCAAACATGAAGTGGGATACCTTCAATGTCCACCCAAACAACACGTTCATCACTAACAAAATCATTATAGGCATTAAGAAGCGTACAGAACCAAGAGTTAACGCCTACATGATCCAAAAACTTTTGCTTAGAACCCTCGTTATCCAATTCTATCAACACCCATAATCCACCTAAATACGACAGCTTCACATGCTCAAAACATTCCTTAGCTAAAGTTGATATTAAAACTATTTTTTGAGTTGATATTAAAACTATTTTTGTGTAATGATAATTTTTCGAGTCTTGCATGTGATGAAATGCAAGTGGATCTTACGTAGATTAGATTACATTGTGATGTTGGGTGATTGAAAGATTGATATATAGTGTATAGGCGATTTAGGATATGTCGCGAGTTGATTTTTGAATGAAAAATGGTTTTCGGCGCATTTTGTAACATGTGGTTTTGAGCAGACAACTGGACACGGATTTCGAGGTCTGAGATTTCGTAAAAACTGATTTTCGATCTAAGATTATGATAGAGTTTATTTTTATGAACGTTTCGGTAGGTGGATCGTTCCGTAACTCTTAATAACGAAGATTTTAGGGCCAAATCGAGATATACACTTTAACTAGAAAAATAAAGTCACCATCAGAAATAATAAAAGCAATCAGAAATTTAAACGAGCGTTTTGAGCACTTTCGAATCCGTTTTAGCCTTCCGGCGAAGCACGAAAGTTGTCCGAAATAACGTTTCGCTTTTGGTGTGTAAATTTCAGAATTTAACGACGTAAAACGAATAAGTTAGACTAAACCGATGAGTGGAAAATAAAAATATACTATAATAAAAGTGCAGATTTTTAAAAAGGGTAAAACGGTCATTTTCTGGCCCGTTTCGGCCTTCAGCCAAAGCTGAAAAGTTGTTCGGATTGTGGTTTTACGTGTCCGTTAGAAAATGCTAAGGGTGAAAATAATTTGTGTCGAGTCAAGACTAAAGTCAACGACTAGGAGAGTTTAATACAAAAGTCAAAGTAAAAGTCAAACGAGGATTTAAACGTGTCGTTTAGATGACGTAAACGTTATTCGGATTTATAAAAATAATAACCAATATTATTTCAAAGATAGCATTATTTTAGAAACCATCGGTCATTTCTAAAAACGGCATGTCTAAAAATAGAAACTTTTCGTATATAAAGATGAAACGTGACGTCGGGGATGTAATTAAGTAGTTAGGCATTGGTGTGTTGGAAATTGGTGAAATAAGGAAATATTATACTATAATTTTTTTTCGGCAAAACTATCCACTTTTAGAAAAACTTCCTTTACAACTTTTTCATGCACCAACATATACGATCTTGTGGAATTTTTTCAGAATTTTTTGAGAAATTTTTTATAAAAATATATCTTTTTATCCTTCTCACGAATATTTGTCTTTTTATTTGATCTTTATCCTATATATATATATATATATATATATATAGTTAGGATCAAATAAGAAGGATAAGAAGAAACTATAACCGCATATTTGAGATGCACCGACGTAAATTAGATGCATCTCTATAATCTTATATGCATTATAATGCATTATAATGTGTTTTTTAGCTTTTAATTAGATGCATATACGTATATTAGATGCATTTCATGATTTCTCTCGTTTTTTGTTCCACTACATGTGCCAAAATCATGAAAATCAATTTGCACTATCTACACATCAAATTAACTTTCGAAACTCAAAATAGTGCATCTAAATGAATAAAAATGCATCTAATGCAAGTCGTTGCATCTCGAATATGTGGTTTTAGTCACTTCTCACCACTTTTTATTTTAATTTACTTCTCACTAGATCTCTACTATATATATATATATATATATATAACTAATATAAAAAAATACTTTTTATGCTTAAAATATTTTTTTTTGCTAAATATCTATGTAATTATTATTTTTAAATAAATAGTGTAATTTGGGTTATTCGGGTCAACCCAAAAACCAAACCAAATTCAAATTTGGTTTTCGGTTCAGCTGAATTCTTATTTGGTTCGGCTATGTTTTCGGTTTGACCTAAAAAGTTTTTTAACCGAACTAACCGAACAATCCGATAACCAAACCGATCAACACCCCTAATTCGGGTAAAACCTACGAGAACCAAAAATCAAAACCGAACCAAATTAAAAAAAACAAAATTGAACTGATATGTCAAAGCCAAACCGAACCTAATTAAGTATATGGTTTTTAGTTTGGATATAGTTCTGGCAAAATGTCAACCAAATCAAACCGAAAACCGAGTTCATATAAATATGTATTTTCCTATATGTTTATTTACATATAAAAAAACATTAATTTTTTTTCTAGTATATATAATACTCTTTTTAAACATGATAATTTTTTTCTAAAAATCTATATAATTAATATTTTTTTAAATAAAAATTATGTAATTCGAGTCAACTCAAAAACCGAACCGACTTCAAATTCGGTTTTTAGTTCATTTAAATTCAAAATCGGTTCGGTCCGTTTTCGGTTTTACCAACAAGAATTCAACCAAATTAATCGAATCGAATAAATTGACCAACCTGATAACTGAACCGATGAACACCCCTGATGGATTTCAATAACCAGGTGGTTTAAAGATTAGGAATGTTTTTTTGATAGTTTTATTTTTAATCTAGAAAAGTAAAATAAAAACCTAAGATGTCTTTACGGTGATATGGATATAGCGGCACCCTTGCACTTTTAACGGTGCTATAACGCTCAGTATTAAGCCCTCTAAAAGGGCTCAATATAATGCAACTGTTACAGGCACCATGTTAGAGGAATTTCAAGTCCTATGGCGGTGTTATTGTTACACCACCCTTCTTTGTTATTTGGTCTTCGCCAAGAGTATAACGATATGTTTTTCTGTTTTTTTGCGTATAAAGTTAAATAAATATTGTGGGTCTTATGTATCTATAACTTGTATTATATTAAAAAAGGTGTTTATTGTGTAATGTGTTATAAGATAATGTTACAAGTCTTTATTTTAGCTTGTGTTGAAGTCTTATTAGTCAAATAATACTTGGATTTAGGGTCATTGGGTTTGTTTATTCTCAGGCTCAATCCGTTTGTTATCACAGCCGACTTAGGCATGTTGGAGTCGGTTTGTTCTCCCCCCTCATCTCTATAAAAGGAGGTGAGGGAGGAGAGGTCTTGTACTTCATTCTTTCAATACTAATCATTCGTTTAGGGTTATTATCTTGTGCAACATTTTTACTTTTCTGTTAAACATATTAGTTGCTATAATTGTGTGTCGTGTGCATCTTCAAGATTCGTAGTTCCGCGCTAGTTTGCAGGTTGTAGGTGGATAAAGTACTACAAGTGGTATCAAGAGCTCAGGTTCGCGAGTTTTATTATTTATCTAGGATTGATCTAGAAGGGTTGTTTGTTGTTTATTTTTCTG
>BQNB010138561.1:0-17688 GCA_026074375.1 Tanacetum coccineum | reverse complement strand
AAGTTAAACTTCAGGGGTTTGTTTTGTCATACTTAAAATTTAAAGGTTTATTTTTTTAAATATAATTAAAGGGTTAAATTATAAATTAATATATACCAAGGGTATATATTGTCATTTTTGTATTCTCAAGGGTATAAAATGTAATATTTTTATATTGATTATAAAAATATATTTAAATATTATAAGACTTGAATTTTATTAAAGCCCGACACATTTGTCGTTATCATTCGTCAATCGAAACACTATAAAATAATTATGTTATATATTTAACATAATTTATCATCCACTAGCTTTTGAAGAAACTTAAAATGATAAAATCTTATCATTTAATCTATAACGTATCACGTTACTAGGGAGTTTCATGTGAGGGGTTTCATTTGGGTAGACGTTTTGACGAGTTGCTGGATTTACGATTTAAAGTGTCCTAGCTCCTCAAACGTTTACTACATGACCTCTGGATTATGATAGCCCGAACAGTGATACGATGTTTTCATGAACTAATAAACCAAATGAATATTTACGTTAAACTTTATGAAATAAAGTTTGTAATATCATCAATCAAACTAAGACTTGACATATTACTCCATGTTGCGTGACGAGGCCGTTTACTCCCATTTGAATTAAATTTCAAATCAATCAACTACCTTGATAAGGTGAGTTCATAGCCTCTCATTTCAATCTTTTGAATGTTTTATAAACCCACGAAGGGAATACATGCTATAAACCATGAATACAAGTATTTTTCCAACTATATGCTATCCTGATATATTATTGCCTAAGTTTGCCTTCACTGTCAATATTTCTTAATCATGAACCATTAGTCACTTGCGAGTGAACGTGAATATTGTGGATAGATCTATTGAGGGCGACGACTCCCGTTGGTATACCCGTACATGGGGTAACCAAACGCACTATATTTGAGAACAAATGATAACTTTAGCAAGTTACCATTCCTTAAGGACAGTTGTTCCTTCAAGTCGTTAAATTGACTTCGGATGTTAATGTTTGGTTGCATGAGCTTAGGGCAATAATACTGTTTTCTATGATAATTGTATTCGTTGCAATTATTACCACTTATGATGACTTGTATTTAACTATTACATTGCAAACACTGTGAATTTCACTCAACCTTTGTGTTGATCCTTTTAGCATGTTTATCTCAAGTAATTGAGCATCTATGGCACTGAGTGGCATTGGACTTGAGGACGTCCAAACTTATTATCATTCAAACTTTATGTTTTCAATGTACTTTGGGACCTCTTTTGTAAAACTCTGATATATTATTGAACGATAACTAAATTTCCCAAAACGTCTCTTTTGAGTCATTTTCTATGATTTTGAATGTTGATTCATGAAGTAATGCCCCAAATTAGCATCCGCTGCTATATGTCAAATATGGGGGTGTTACAGATTGGTATCAAGAGCCGCGGTTATAGAAAATAAGGTTTAAACCTAAACTATAACTACTTTTTCCATCCAAGAAAGTCCTCCGTGCCACTGCATTTCCGGAATAGTATGTAAATGATACATAACTATTAGACTATTATATAAACAACTTATGTTATTTTCCACTGGGTTGTTACAGAAATATGTCTACTCCTGACTATATCTGCCCTATTTTCGTCCCATCTGATTCCAATGTTGAGGATGCATTTTCCTCTACAAACACTACTGACTATACTCTGGCTTCACCAGACTATTTCCCAGCCTCACCGAGAAACACCTCTTCTGATCCTTCAGATGATTTATCTAAGTATCTTTTTGCCTCACTAGCCATCTCACCTTTCAACGATGATCCGTATATGAAGGTCATGCAAGCATATGATGCTACTAGTAATGAATCACCTATTCCACTACCACAAACTCATATTGCTCCACTAACTGCTTTGCCTCTGTCACCAATATTTGATCCCTAAGATTTCTTTCATCTTGAAGAGATTTTACCACCTCATAAACGAGCCTGTTTCCTATCACCATCCTCTACTGATTTCTCTACCCCGCCTCAGGTATTTGAGATTGGAGAGGGTTCTCATAAGACGAGTTTAGAGCGTCATGAGGAACAGATCAAGACTATCTTGAATCACTTAGATAAGCTCCCTCTTGAGCGCATTGAGCACGTGGAAAATAAGATAGAAGGTCTTGGTAATGGTCGAGTAATCATACAGCGAGATTTTGACCAACTAGAAACCGAACTTCAAGAAGCCTGTACTCGGATTTCTAAATTTCAAAGAGAGCAAATAAGGCATGATGACGAAATTGTTCTTGCTCGCGCCAGGACTTCTACTCTAGAGATACTCATCGAGGATATTCAGGTTCGACACCGATCAGATATGAAGAATCTTATGAACAAGATCCATAAGCTCAAGAACCACAAGGAAGGACCACCACCACCAGACTACTAGACTAGATCCTTATCATTTATAGCTTTTGTTAGAATCCAACCATTGGATGTGTGGCATAAATAATGACACTTGTCAAATTTTGACTATGTAAAATATGTAGACAAGTTATTTATGACTTAATACAGTGGTGATTCCATTATACCTCGCTGTTTTATGATACTGATTTATGTTTATCGTGGTTGTCTATCCTATGTCTGGTATTACGATTACTCATGTACGGTATGATCCATAATGAGTTATCTAAGTGGTCGCGGTATCATACTGAAACCACTAGAAAGTAAACCAGTCCCCGAGAAACCTAATGAGTTAGATGCTTGTTAGAGTGTCGATTCTAAAATTTTCTGTTATATTCCTGTTACATATATCAAGAATTGTGTATTTCAATTGTTAGATCTTGTATCTCAAATAATGTCATTGTCAAAATTTCCTACATTGTTAAATGACTCTTTATGGATTCTTATTTTGTGTTGTCTTGTAAATGTTGATAGAATGGCTCCCAAGAGGACATCAACATCTGCAGCACCAGCCATGACTCAGGCCGCCATCAAGAAACTAGTTGCTGATAGTGTTTCCGCAGCTCTGGAAGCACAAGCTGCTACCATGGCAAATGCTGACAATACAAATAGGAACACCCGATAAGGTGAAACTCCTGTAGCAAGAAAATATAGCTACAATGAGTTTATGAGCTGTCAACCTTTAAATTTCAAAGGTATGAAAGGCGTTGTTGGTCTTATCCGCTGGTTTGAACGAACTGAATCAGTATTTCTCCGTAGTAACTGTACCGAGGATTGCAAAGTGAAATTTGCTACTGGTACTCTAACTGAAGAAGCTTTATCCTGGTGGAATTCATTCGCCCAACCTATTGGAATAGAGGAAGCTTACAAGATCACCTGGTCTGAATTTAAGAAGCTCTTAATAAAGAAGTATTGTCCCCGAAACGAGGTCAAGAAAATGGAAGATGAATTTTACAATCTGACTGTAAAAGGGAATGATCTCAAGACTTACATTAGAAGATTCCAGGATCTGGCAGTCTTATGTCCAACTATGGTGCCAAATTCTAAGAAACTTATAGAAGTCTTCATCGGGGGATTACCCAGAAGTATTGAAGGAAATGTTACCGCTTCAAAGCCTGAAACTTTAGAGGAAGCCATTACCATAACCCAGAGGTTAATGGATCAGGTAATAAAGCACAATTCTGTGCAAGGAACCAATGATCACAAACGAAAGTTTGATGATAGAAGAACCTTCACTAATAACAACTACCAAAACAACTATAACAACAATAACAACCGCAACAATGATCACCAACAACAACAGAATAGAAGGCAGGAAACCATCAGGGCTTATGCGGCCGCCCCAACTGAAAACAGTAGGTATACTGAAAGCCTTCCCCTGTGTAAGAAATGCACCCTGCATCACACAGGACCTTGCACTATTAAATGTCAGACTTGCAACAAGGTGGGTCATCTGACCAGGAACTGCAGAAACAAAGGGCCAGCTACTGGAAACAACTTGCAACCAATGTCAGTAACTTGTCATGCCTGTGAAGAGAAAGTGCATTACCAAAACCAGTGCCCAAAAGTAAACAACAATGCCTATGGAAGAGCATACTTGCTAAGGGACAAGAACGCTTACCAAGACCCGAACGTAGTCGCGGGTACGTTCCTTCTAAACCAACATCTAGCTAAAGTATTATTTGATTCAAGAGCCGATAAAAGTTTTGTATCCATATCACTTGCTTCTAAGCTTAATATCCCACCAATTACACTAGATACCACTTATGACATTGAAATGGCCGATGAAAACCTAGTAGGTACTAATACCGTTATTCAGGGTTGCACTCTGATTTTTCTAAACCAACCTTTCGAAATTGATCTCATGTCGATTAAGCTCGGTAGTTTCGAAGTCGTCATTGGTATGGATTGGTTGTCCAAGTATCATGCTAGAATTATCTGTGACGAGAAAGTCGTCCACATCCCCATCGACGGTGAAACTTTGATCATCCAAGGTTATCGAAGTAAAACCCGACTAAATCTCATATCCTGTATTAAAACCGAAAGATATATATCCATGGGACATCAAGTTTTTATAACCCAAGTAATGGATAAGAAGTCAGACAAAAAATGACTGGAAGATATACTGGTAGTCAGAGAATTTCCGGAAATCTTTCCTGAAGATCTACCCGGCCTTCCTCCGGTTCGCCAAGTAGAATTTCAAATAGATTTAATTCCAGGAGCGGCACCAGTAGCCCAAGCACCTTACAGATTAGCTCCTTCAGAAATACAGGAATTATCAGACCAACTATAAGAGTTAGCAGACCGAGGTTTTATCGGACCGAGTACTTCGCCCTGGGGTGCTCCTGTCTTATTTGTTAAAAAGAAAGACGGATCTTTTAGAATGTGTATCGATTACCGGGAGCTGAATAAACTCACAGTAAAGAATCGTTACCCATTACCCAGGATCGATGACTTATTCAGCCAGCTTCAAGGTTCAAGTGTTTACTCAAAAATTGACTTAAGATCAAGCTATCATCAACTGAGAGTCAGGGATGAAGATATTCCTAAGACTGCTTTCAGAACGCGATACGGATACTATGAATTCCAAGTGATGTCATTTGGTTTAACTAACGCACCTGCTGTGTTCATGGACCTCATGAACCGTGTGTGCAAACCATACTTGGGTAAATTTATAATAGTGTTCATCGATGATATTCTCTACTCTTGTAATAAAGAAGAACATCACCTGAGAATAATCTTGGAATTACTCAAAAAAGCGAAATTGTATGCCAAGTTCTCCAAATGTGATTTCTGGATCAGTATCGTGCAATTTCTCAGGCATGTGATTGATAGTCAAGGAATTCACTTTGACCCCGCCAAGATTGAAGCAGTTAATAATTGGGCATCTCCTACCACACCCACAGAAGTACGCCAATTCTTAGGACTCGCCGGTTACTATCGGAGATTTATCAAAGATTTTTCAAAGATTGCAAAGTCTTTGACTGAATTAACCCAGAAGAACAAGAAGTATATCTGGGGAGAAAACCAAGAGTCAGCCTTCCAACTGCTAAAACAAAAATTATGTGAAGCTCCAATCTTAGCATTACCAGAAGGAAACGATGACTTTGTCATTTACTGTGATGCATCGCATCAAGGTCTGGGAGCGGTGTTAATGCAAAGAGAAAAAGTTAATGCATATGCATCCTGACAACTCAAGCCTCATGAAGAGAACTATACCACACATGACCTTGAATTGGGAGCAGTAGTGTTCGCCCTTAAAATTTGGAGACACTATCTGTATAGCACAAAGTGTAATGTGTTCACTAATCATAAAAGTCTTTAGCATATCCTAGATCAGAAGGAGTTGAACATGAGACAACGCCGTTGGTTAGAATTGCTTACAGATTATGATTGTGAGATTCGTTACCATCCTGGAAAGGCAAATGTTCCCCGAGAAACCTAATGAGTTAGATGCTTGTTAGAGTGTCGATTCTAAAATTTTCCGTTATATCCTGTAACATATTATCAAAGAATGTGTATTTCTTTGTTAGAACTTGTATCAAATAAGTCATTGTCAAAATTTCCATACATTGTACAAATGACTTATGATATGATTCTTATTTTGTGTTTTCTTGTAAATCTTGATAGAATGGCTCCTAAAAGGACACCAACATCTGCAGCACCAGCTATGTCTCAAGCTGCCATCAAGAGACTAGTTGTTGATAGTGTTTTCGCAGCTCTGGAAGCACAAGCTGTTAACATGGCAAATGCTGACAATACAAATAGGAACACCCGACAAGGTGAACTCCTATAGCAAGAAAATGTAGCTACAAAGAGTTTATGAGTTGTCAACCTTTCAATTTCAAAGGTATGGAAGGCGTTGTTGGCCTCATCTACTGGTTTAAACGAACTGAATCGGTATTTCCCTGTAGCAACTGTATCGAGGACTTCAAAGTGAAATTTACTACTGGTACTCTAACCGAAGAAGCTTTATCCTGGTGGAGTTCATTCGCCCAGCCTATTGGAATAGAGGAAGCCTACAAGATCACCTGGTCAGAATTTAAAAAGCTTTTAATAAAGAAGTATTATACCCGAACTGAGCTTAAGAAAATGGAAGATGAATTTTACAATCTGACTGTAAAGAAAATGATCTCAAGACTTATGTTAGAAGATTCCAAAAATTGGTAGTTTTATGCCCAACTATGGTGCCAAATTCTTAGAAACTCATGGAAGTCTTCATCGGGGGATTACCCAGAAGTATTGAAGGAAATGTTACCGCTTCAAAGCCTCAAACTTTGAAGGAAGCCATTACCATAACTCAGAGGTTAATGGATCAAGTAACAAAGCACAATTATGTGCAAGGAACCAATGATCACAAATGAAAGTTTGACGATAGAAGAACCTTCACCAACAACAACTACCAAAATAACTATAACAACAATAGCAACCGCAACAATGATCACTAAAAACAACAGAATAAAAGGCAAGAAACCGTCAAGGCTTATGCTGTCACCCCAACTAAAAACAATAGGTATGATGGAAGCCTTCCCCTGTGTAAGAAATGAACCCTGTATCACACAGGACCTTGCACTGTCAAGTGTCAGACTTGCAACAAGGTGGGTCATCTGAACTGCAGAAACAAAGGGCCAGCCACTGGAAGCAACCTACAACCAGTATTCGTAACTTGTCATGCATGCGGAGAGAAAGGGCACTAGAAAAGTTAGTGCTCAAGAGCAAACAACAATGCCCACGAAAGAGCATACTTGCCGAGGGAAAAAAATGCTCACCAAGTACCGAATGTAGTCATGGATATATTCCTCCTAAACCAACATCTAGCTAGAGTATTATTTGATTTTATGGAGCCGGACTAAAAGTTCGTATCCATTATCTCTTGCTTCGTATGTATAATACCCACAATTGCATACGATACCACCTTATGACATTGAAATGGCCGATGGAAACCTAGTAGGCACTAATACCTTTATCCAGGGTTGCACTCTGATCCTGTTAAACCAAACTTTCGAAGTTGATCTCATGCCGATTAAACTCGGTAGTTTTGACGTCGTCATTAGTATGGATTGGTTATCCAAGTATCATGCTAGAATTATCTGTGATGAGAAAGTCAGTCCACATCCCATCACACGATGAAACTTTGATCATCCCCTAGGTAAGCAGAAGTAAAACTCGACTAAACCTCATATCCTGTATATAAAAACCAAAAAGTATATATCCAGAGGATGTCAAATTTTCATAGCCCAAGTAATGGAGAAGAAGTCAGACGAAATACGACTAGAAGATATACCAGTAGTAAGAGAATTTCTGGAAGTTTTTCTTGAAGATCTACCTGGCCTTCCTTCGGTTCGCCAAGTAGAATTCCAAATCGATTTAATGCCAGGAACGGCACTAGTGGATCGAGCACCTTACAGATTAGGCAGTCTTACTCAGAAATGCAGGACCTATCAAACCACAACTATAAGAGTCTAGCAGACGAGGTTTTATCGACAAGTACTTCGCCTTGGGAGCTCCTTGTCTATTTGTTAAAAAGATAGATGGGTCTTGCACTAGAATGTGTATCGAATATCGGGAGCTGAATAAATCGACTGTAAAAGGATCGTTACCCATTACCCTAGGATCGTGATTTATTCAACCAACTCAAGGCCCGGCCAAGCTTCGGTGTTTACCCTCCAAAAATTAATTAAGATAAGGCTAATCACAACTGAGAGTCAGGGACGAAGATATTCCCAAGACTGCTTTCAGAACGCGGTACGGACACTACGAATTCCAAGTGATGCCATTTTGTTTAACTAACACGCCTGCTGTGTTCATGGATCTCATGAACCGTGTGTGTAAACCATACTTGGATAAATTTGTGATAGTGTTCATTGATGATATTCTTATCTACTCCCATAACAAAGAAGAACACGAAGATCACCTGAGAATAATCTTGGAATTACTCAAAAAGGAGAAATTGTATGCCAACTTCTCCAAATGTGATTTCTGGATCAATATCGTGTAATTTCTCGAGTACGTGATTAACAGTCAAGGAATTCACGTTGACCACGCCAAGATTGAAGCAGTTAAGAATTAGGCATCTCCTACCACACCTACAGAAATACGCCAATTCTTAGGACTCGCCGGCTACTATCGGAGATTTATCAAAGATTTTTCAAAGATTGCAAAGTCTTTGACTGAATTAACTCAAAAAAACAAAAAGTATATCTGGGGAGAAAATCAAGAGTCAGCTTTCCAACTGTTAAAACAGAAACTTCGTGAAGCTCTAATCTTAGCATTACCAGAAGGAATCAACGATTTGTCATTTACTATGATGCATCACATCAAGGTCTGGGAGCGGTGTTAATGCAAAGAGAAAAAGTTATTGCATATGCATCCCGACAACTTAAGCCTCATGAAGAGAACTATACCACACATGACCTCGAATTAGTAGCAGTAGTGTTCGCTCTTAAAATTTGGAGACACTATCTGTATGGCACAAAGTGTTCCGTGTTTACTGATCATAAAAGTCTTCATCATATCCTTCATCAGAAAGAATTGAACATGAGACAACGTCGTTGGTTTGAATTGCTCGCAGATTACAATTGTGAGATTCGTTAACCATCCTGGAAAGGCAAATGTTCCCCGAGAAACCTAATGAGTTAGATGCTTGTTAGAGTGTCGATTCTAAAATTTTCCGTTATATCCTGTAACATATTATCAAAGAATGTGTATTTCTTTGTTAGAACTTGTATCAAATAAGTCATTGTCAAAATTTCCATACATTGTACAAATGACTTATGATATGATTCTTATTTTGTGTTTTCTTGTAAATCTTGATAGAATGGCTCCTAAAAGGACACCAACATCTGCAGCACCAGCTATGTCTCAAGCTGCCATCAAGAGACTAGTTGTTGATAGTGTTTTCGCAGCTCTGGAAGCACAAGCTGCTACCATGGCAAATGCTGACAATACAAATAGGAACACCCGACAAGGTGAAACTCCTGTAGCAAGAAAATATAGCTACAATGAGTTTATGAGCTGTCAACCTTTAAATTTCAAAGGTATGAAAGGCGTTGTTGGTCTCATCCGCTGGTTTGAACGAACTGAATCAGTATTTCTCCGTAGTAACTGTACCGAGGATTGCAAAGTGAAATTTGCTACTGGTACTCTAACTGAAGAAGCTTTATCCTGGTGGAATTCATTCGCCCAACCTATTGGAATAGAGGAAGCTTACAAGATCACATGGTCTGAATTTAAGAAGCTCTTAATAAAGAAGTATTGTCCCCGAAACGAGGTCAAGAAAATGGAAGATGAATTTTACAATCTGACTGTAAAAGGGAATGATCTCAAGACTTACATTAGAAGATTCCAGGATCTGGCAGTCTTATGTCAAAACTTTGGTGCATAATTCTCCAAAGAAACTTATAGAAGTCTTCATTGTTTTTTTCGGGGGGATTACCCAGAAGAATAGAAAGGAAATGTTTACCGTTAAAGCCTCAAACTTTGGTGGATAGCAGTACCTTAACCCAAAGGTTTATGGATCAGGTAATTAAAGCACAATTTGTTGCAAGGAACCTATGATCAACACAAACGAAAGTTTGATGATTAGGAAGATCCTTCATAATATTTGCCTATATGCTAGCAATACCAAAAACTAACTATTAACAAACAATAACATATACCGCACAATGATCACCAAAAACAATAGAATAGAAGGCAGGAAACCATCAGGGCTTATGCGGCCGCCCCAACTGAAAACAGTAGGTATACTGAAAGCCTTCCCCTGTGTAAGAAATGCACCATGCATCACACAGGACCTTGCACTATTAAATGTCAGACTTGCAACAAAGGTGGGTCATTGACCAGGAACTGCAGAAACAAAGGGCCAGCCACTGGAAACAACTTGCAACCAATGTCAGTCAAGTCTCTGTCATGCATGTTAAGTGGAAAGTGCATTACCAAACGTGCCCAAAAGTAACAACAGTGCATAATGGATGAGCATACTTGTGAGGGGACAAGTTCGCTTACCCTAATACCCGAACGTAGTCGCGGGTCGTTCCTTCTAAAACCAACATCTAGCCATAAATAGTATTATTTGATCAAGTGCGACTAAAGGTGTTGTATTAATTTCACTTGCTTCTGAGCTTAATTTCCCACCTCATTTACACTAGATTACCACTTATGACATTGAAAATGGCCGATGAAAACCTAGTAGGTACTAATACCGTTATTCAGGGTTGCACTCTGATTTTTCTAAACCAACCTTTCGAAATTGATCTCATGTCGATTAATGCTTGGTTGTTTACGAGTCGTCATTGTTTGGATTGGGGTCCATGTATTCATGTAGTAATTATCTGTGACGAGAAATGTCGTCCACTATCTCTCCCCATAGACGGTGAAACTTTGTTCATCCGAGGTTATCGAACGTAAAAACCCACTAAATCTCATATCACTGTATTAAAACCATAAAGATATATATCCATGGGACAATCTAGTTTTTATAACCCAAGTAATGGATAAGAAGTCAGACGAAAAACGACTGGAAGATATACCTGGTAGTCAGAGAATTTCCGGAAATCTTTCCTGAAGATCTACCCGGCCTTCCTCCGGTTCGCCAAGTAGAATTTCAAATAGATTTAATTCCAGGTGGCGGCACCTGTAAGCCCAAGCCACCGTACATAGATTAGCTCCTTCTGAAATACTGGATTATCAGACCAAAACTATAAGGTTAGCAGACGACGGTTTTTTCGGACCGAGTACTTAGCCCGGGGTGCTCTGTCTTTTTTGTTAAAATGATAAAGCGGATCCTTTCAGAATGTGTATCGTACCGGGAGTGAATAGTAACTCACAGTTTAAAGGGAATCGTTACACCCATTACCCAGGATCGATGACTTATTCAACCGCTTCAAGGTTCAAGTGTTTACTCAAAAAGTTGACTTAAGATCAAGCTATCATCAACTGAGAGTCAGGGATGAAGATATTCCTAAGACTGCTTTCAGAACGCGATACGGACACTACGAATTCAAGTGATGCCATTTGGTTTAACTAACGCACCTGCTGTGTTCATGGACCTCATGAACCGTTTGTGCAAACCATACTTGGATAAATTTTATATAGTGTCATCGATGATATTTCTACTTTGTATTAAAGAAGGAACATACCTGTGAATAATCTTGATAAATTACTCAAAAAAGAGAAATTGTATGCCAAGTTCTCCAAATGTGATTTATGGATCAGTATCATGCAATTTCTCAGGCATGTGATTGATAGTCAAGGAATTCACTTTGACCCCGCCAAGATTGAAGCAGTTAATTATTAGGCATATCCATTCGCCACACCTACAGAAGTACGCCAATTCTTAGGACTCGCTGGCTACTATCGGAGATTTTATCAATGATTTTTCAAAGATGGCAATAGTCTTGACTGGAATTAAACCAGAAGAACAAGAAGTATATCTGGGAGAAAACCAAGAGTCAGCCTTCCAACTGCTAAAACAAAAATTATGTGAAGCTCCAATCTTAGCATTACCAGAAGGAAACGATGACTTTGTCATTTACTGTGATGCATCGCATCAAGGTCTGGGAGCGGTGTTATTTGCATGGATTAAGTTATTGCTTATGCATCTGACAACTCAAGCCTCATGAAGGAACTGATACACACATGACCTCTTGAATTGGGGTGAAGTAGTTGTGTCGCCCTTAAAATTGAGACAGTATCTGTATAGCACAAAGTGTAATGTGTTCACTAATCATAAAAGTCTTTAGCATATCCTTGATCAGAAGGAGTTTGAAACATGAGACAACGCCGTTGGTTAGAATTGCTCGCAGATTATGATTGTGAGATTCGTTACCATCCTGGAAAGGCAAATGTTGTAGCTGTGCCTTTAAGCCAGATGGACGATTCATACCACTTCGAGTTAGCAGCTTTAGGTAATGACACCTTCACCCAAAATTACCATCAACATATTCCTCTCAAGCCCATACTGAGGCGTCATAGATAGAGATCATTAAGCTGAGACCTTCGATGAATGGACAAAGGCATTTGTAGGATACGTCCTGATGGACTAGTTGTATCAGATCGAAGTGGTTTGTATCAAGAATCGAAGTTGGTTACCACTCTTTGGTAATTTGAGGGACTTGATCATGCATGAGTCCTATAAATCAAAGTATTCCATTCAACCAGGTTCTGAAAAAATGTATCAGGACCTAAAGAAACTTTATTGGTGGCCTAAGATAAAGATAATCATCGCTGAATATGTCGACAAGTGTTTGACATGCTCTAAAGTTAAAGAGGAATGTCAGAAGCCATCCGGCTTACTAATACAACCAGAGATTCCTACATGGAAATAGGAAAGAATAACGATGGACTTTGTTACAAAACTACCCAAAATGCTAAGCAGACATGACATAATTTGGGTCATTGTAGACCGCCTTACCAAATCAACATATTTTATCCCCACCAAAGCAACAGATAGTATGGAAACCCTTACAAGGTTGTATATAAAGGAGATAGTCTCACGGCATGGAGTGTCGATATCTATCATCTCGGATCATGACAGTCATTTCACATCCAGATTCTGGCAATCAATGCAGAATGCTTTGGGTACTCAATTAGACATGAGTACGGCTTATCATCCCGAGACCGACAGACAAAGTGAAAGAACCATCCAAACACTCAAAGACATGCTTCGAGCCTATGTCATAGATTACCACTAGTAGAATTTTCTTACAATAACAGTTACCATGCCAGTATTAAGGCAACACCATTTGAAGCACTTTATGGTCGAAAGTGTCGATCACCCGTCTACTGGGCCGAAGTTGGAGATGTCCAACTCACGGGACCAGCGATAATCCATGAAACCACCGAAAAGATAGTGCAAATTCGACAACGCTTGCAAGCTGCAAGAGACCGGCAAAGGAGTTACGCCAATGTAAGGCGAAAGCCTTTGGAATTCCAAGTTGGAGATCATGTTATGTTAAAAGTGTCACCTCGAAAAGATGTTATCCGATTCGGAAAACGAGGAAAGCTTAACCCCTGGTACATTGGACCATTTAAGATCCTCAAAAGGGTCGGCCCAGTGGCATACAAACTTAAGCTTCCTGAAGAACTCAGTAATGTCCATAATACTTTCCACGTTTCTAATTTAAAGAAATGCCTATCTGACGAATCTCTTGTCATTCCAATGAAAGAGCTTCGGCTTGATGACAAACTTAATTTTGTAGAAGAACCAATAGAAATCATGGATCGTGAAGTCAAGCAACTAAGACAAATTCGTATCCCTATAGTCAAAGTAAGATGGAACTCTAAAAGAGGACCAGGATTTACGTGGGAACGCGAAGATCAAATTCGGGCTAAGTATCCACATCTATTTTCAAACATCACTCCGGCATTCAACTAAATCTTAGTACGAGATTTCTTTTAAGGTTGGGAGACTATAACAACCCACAATTTTCATCAATGTAATTATCCATCTATTAAATTAGATGCAATTTTCATCAATGTAATATCTACTTATTAAATTAAGTACAACCATTTTCACAGGAATATTTTTTACTTTATTCCACCCATTATATAATGTAACTTACATAATCAAAGTAAACTATCTATGTTTATATCAAGTAAACATCCTAATATGTCAAGTCTATGTTCTAATATCATTTTTTTTACCAAATATGTTATCTATTTAACATACTTTCCATAACGTTATATCAAAACGGACTTTAAACGTTAACGTTTATATCAAAACCCTAACCATATGAAAATTTTCATACAAAATAGATGTACAAGCCTTCAAGGCATGTGTACAAGTGATCAATATATAATATTTGAATTACATTTTCCCTCCAAAATCAAAGTACAACTCATTTGAGCTCAATGTACAACACAATAAAACACAAATTCAAATAAGCTTATTTTCCCTCCATTTTCATTCTAGATTTTGTACAAGCTCTTAGGCATAAGTTACAAACACATAATGCTCAAAAAATAAACCCTAAACTATCCTAAACCCTAACCCTAACTCGAATTAAACCAAAACCCTAACCCGAAAACCCTAATGACCCGAAACCCTTTAAAACTTATAAAACTAATCCTAAACCAAGCTAGCGCCCTTCTACCTTGTCACCACCTAGCCTAACAAATTATCTAAGCACCTCCATCACCACCTTAGCACAACTTGTACCCTAAGTCTCCTTATTAGAGGACCTCGCCCTCTATGACAACGAAAGTTGGAACGATCCAAGGATTTCTCCAAGCTGGTCAAGGCAATCACTTTGCCTCAAGATGTCCCGAGTACATTCGATCGCCGTCTCATTAAGCTCAAAAATCAAGTCCAACGCTTGATGGAAGCTCATCTTGCTCCGACACAACCTACTCAAGTAAACAAAATCACTACCTCATGTAAAATCTGTAGTGGTCCTCACGACACTCAGTATTGCATGGAAGATCCCGAACAAGCCTTTGTTGAATACACATCCTCGCGTACCGATAAAGCGGGAGGTAAGTAGTATACTTTCAAGCCTGAGTAAAACAATCTTGGTGACACCTATAATCCATCATGAAGAAGTCACCCGAACCTTAGGTGGAGACAACCCTAAAAATTTTAAAATAATTTTTCAAACCCACCTAACCGGTTCCAACCCAACAGTTCAATCCCAAACCGTTCCTTCAACAACCGTCCTTAAAGCTTTAACAATCAATCAAATCTTGAAGGATTGGTATCTAATTTCATGGCATCTTAAGACGCTAGACTGTCCAAGTTTGAAGCCAATTTCAAACAACCGCAAAGTGAGATGGAGATTGACACAATATTAAAGGCCATTACCAATCGAATAGCGGGAACCCTACCTGGCGATGCGGTCAAGAACCCAAAACTAAGTGCTTCCCCAGTTTTGTCAGCTCGTTCTTACCCAACAATTGATCCCCAATGCTCATCTCTCCGTCTACTTCAATCAATGCTATCAAAGCACATTCCAGAAAGATAAACATTTCCCAGGCAAACCTGCTGCAAACCGGGATAGTGATTGAACTGTAACAACCGGAAGAACCTGAACCAACTCTTGAAGATGAATTCCAGGATCTGCATCTTAACCTACCGGTTCTCGAAGTCCTAGCTCATGCTCTAATCTATAACGCTATATTGGATAAATACGTAGAGAGCTTAGAACTAGGCAAAAACAGATCAGCATTTGTCCAAGGTGAAGTACATGTAAAGATGAAAGACCCCGGACTATTCACTCTACCTTGTAGATTAAGGGACTCAAAACCTTTCAACACCTTGGCTGACCTAGGATCGTGCGTAAACATAATTCCACTTTACCTCTTCAAAAAACTTAACATTGGACTATTAGATAAGACTGGTCATATCTTTGGATTGGCTGACAGAACTAAGTCCTACCCCGTTGGGATTGTTAAAGACGTAGAAGTCCACATAGGGAAACTAAAACTATTAAATGATTTCTATGTGATCGATATGAAGAAAGACCCCAAAACCCCTCTGCTTGTAGGAAGAGGATTCCTAGCTACCGCCAACGCAGTTATAGATTGTAGGATGGCCAAAATAGCTATAGGATAAGGAATCACTAGATCAGTATTCGGAGTAAAAGGAGTTGAGTTAGGTGAGGAGGAAGCACCATATTGGACCATACTTGGAAAAAGATAGTCATACAAACCACGACCTAGCTCGAATGGAGTAGGCGTACGAACCCCTTATTATGCAAGGAAGGACTTCTTAGACTGCCATTTACCTGAAGAATGGGAAATTTCTAGAGATGCCGAGCTCAATCCTTTTAAGGATACCTTAGTGTTTAGGAGGATGGTAGAATTTTTAAGAGCCATACCCATTAACCATAAGAGTAATATGTGGGAATCAGAGGACCTAATTAAAAACCCAATTAACTGGGATAAACCACCCAAAAACAGAGATGGAACATGGCATGCTAAGATTAGACTAATCGATCGAGACAGAGAGGAGTTTACCAAAACCCTACAGTCAATCCCCACCACTAGAAAGCTCTCTGAAAGAGAAAGTCCAATGGAAATCACCGACTTGGACCACTTCTACAACACTTGACGTGTGACTTTGAGTCTAGCTACAAGACTCGTAAATAAAGAGAAGCGCTTTTTGGGAGGCAACCCAATATTTACTTTTCTTGCATATTAGGAGTGTCTTGTGTGTTTTAATTCTTTATCGTTTGTTTTATTATGTTTGAACTGGTTTGTAATCATGCTTTGTTTGTTTGTAACTTCGTCTTATTTGCAATCAAAGGTATTTTGCAACAAAATAAGTGTAGGGGAAATATTTGGTTTTTAGAACCAAATTCAAATATTTGAAATAAATTTTTTAGATTAATTCGCGTCAGTTTTGAGTCATATGATTGAATTGTTAATTCTTAGGTTTTTATGCAGCATTTTGTACAGGAAAATAACATATAAGAATGAGTGCAGGAAAATTTTCATCAAAAACAAAATTTAAGTTTTCACAAAGCGTGGAGACGGCGTCATGATTTACACTCGACGCCGTCACCACGACACATGTGACGACGTCAAGATATCCCTGACGGCGTCAAACGCCTAGTTACAGGAAAACTTGAAAATTTCAAGTACTTTTGAAAATAAAACTTGTACAACACTTAAGAAAGTTATAATTCTCATCATATCTCTACTGCTTTATAGAGTCGACCCTAATTTCACATTGTATATTATTATATTGCACATTTCATGCTTGGTGTAGTTGTCTTTGTCTTTGATTACATGTTACATTTGATGAGAAGAAGCTTGAAAGTTCTTAGGAAGTTTCATTAGATGATTCTTGGAGGACGATTTAACCAATTATCGCATGTTTCTTCTCCACTATTGAGCAAACCAGTAGAGTATTAGTTTCTTTTACTAGTTTTCTTTTCCTTTAATTCGTTCTTACGGGTACTTTTATAGAACATTGGGGACAATGTCCAACTTAAGTGTAAGGGGGAAATAAGCTTTAGAAACTATTCTTTCATTTGCCATTTGCTTTGCCCTTAAAATGATGGGTAATATATCGAAACATAGCATACAAAGGTAATTTTGACCAAAATTTAAATTTTTTTATGACACATACCGACGAAAACCGAGTATTATTAGCGTCTCATGGATAGGAATGTGTATGACTAGCACAAAAACCCTCAAAATTCCACCCCAAAAATGTGAGGTTCGCCTTTAGATCTATAGGAATTCGGGTATCCATTATTGATACCCAAGATAGTTTATACCTTTAGCTTTCTCGAGTTAAGGAGTGAGCAATCATATGTATCTATTCCATC
>BQNB010138559.1:0-17688 GCA_026074375.1 Tanacetum coccineum | reverse complement strand
TCATTACCAGCATCACCATCAGGTACGAGATCTAGTAATCGATTATGTTCTTTAGTCCCGGGTGTTCATCATTCATCTGCTATTTCTGAGAGACCATCTCATGATTCTTCTTTTGCGAGCCGTTCTCGCAAGAGGAGTAGATCGCCTGTTACATTTGTACCGTTATCTTCACCTACCCTTAGGGCATTGTCTTATGCATGTGTAGATCTTTTACCATCACCTAAGAGGATTAGAAGTCCTGAGACAACTACGGATTTAAAGGATTGTTCAGAGGATAGATTTGAGCCATATGTGCCTAGAGAGGTTGGATTAGGAGTTGACTTCGAGGATGAGAGTTCTGAGCCATCTACATCTAGAGGGGCTGATTTAGTATAGGATGTTAATGTTGTGAGGAGTGACATGATTGAGATTGACCCCGAGATTCAGGCAGAGATTGACAAGTGTTTCGCTTATGCGGACGCTCTTAGAGATAGAGGGATTGATGCTAGAGTTATAGTTGAGGTTGTTGATCGAGGGGAGAGTGAGACGGGTACGGGGGGCCCAATTAAGGTCAGAGTTGAGAGGGTTACGCATCATGTAATGCCAGAGGATACCCCTAAGTCTGCTTAGGAGGAAGCAGTAGAGGTTACGTATAAGACATTGAGAGATTTGGTTCAGAGGTTCCATGATCACACCGAGGCTATCCCAGTCCATCGTATACAGGCCATTGAGGAAGTTTAGAGGGAGCAAGGACGTAGGATTATTGGGTCTGAGTCAGCAGTCACTGTTTTGACTAAGAGAGTTGCTGGGTTGGAGAGGGATAACAGGAGGTTCAGAGGCACCGCGAGTGTTGAGAGTCAGAGAGTTGACCGACTCTAGCTCAGCATGGCACGTATGCAGTGAGAGCTGAGGCAGATACGACAGTTTTGATTTTATGACCAAGTGAGAGTTGGCAGATTTGAGGCTTGTGCTAGGAAGCACATAGGCTACCATCCTTAGATATGTTCATTAGTCTTGCAGTATTGACCAGTAGCGTTTAGTGATGACCGTAGTGTTAGAAACTCGTATTTTCTGTATTTTGAAACCAATGTGATGTAATCACTAATGATCGATGATATGAAATTGATATTTATCTATAATATGATTCTGTAATTTGATTTACTTATGCTTTTTGCATCAAGCATTATGGGGTTTCCATGAATATATTTTTGATCATGTATTTTCTATGTGAAGTAATCACAAATTTTGGTTAACCCCGTTAGTGATCTCGCATCACCTAGGAATCTCACCGAGTGTTACGTTGATATGTTGTAGGAAGATGCCTAACACATGATCTGGAGCATCAAGGACACGAGAAGCAGTCAACGAGCAAAGCGATCAAAGGATGGCAGAAGCATTGAGAGTGCGTGGCGCTGTCAGAAACCTTGGACCCCTTATGGGAGATGAGGTCGAACAAGAAGAGGTAGGAGGAAATGGAGGAAATGGAGGAAATGGAGATAGATGAAATGGAAATAGAGGAAACGGTGATGGAGGAAATGGAAATGGAGGAAATGGAAATGGAGGAAATAGAAATGGAGGAAATGGAAATGGTAATGGGAACGGAGGAGAATATGGCTATAACTTTAGAGGATTTATGCCTGCTAGAGAGTTCACATATCAAGACTTCCTGAAGTGCCAGCCACTTAACTTTAATTAAACAGAAGGAGTTGTCAGATTGACTCGTTGGTTCAAGAAGATGGAAATAGTTTTCCACATTAGCAACTGTCCAGAGAAGTACCAAGTGAAGTATGCTTCGTGCACGCTTCTGAACACTGCATTGACTTGGTGGAACTCCCACAAGAGAACGATTGGGAATAAGGCCGCCTATGCCATGAGTTAGGCAGAACTTATAAAGTTGATGACTGAGGTGTATTGTCCAAGGAACGAGACTCAGAAAATGTAAACTGAATTGTGAAATCTGACCGTGAAAGGTAACGACTTGACTGTCTACACTCAAAGGTTTCAGGAGTTGATTTTGTTGTGTACTAGAATGATCCTTAACGAACAAGACAGACTAGAGAGGTTTATTGGAGGGCTACAGGACAACATTTAAAGAAATGTAATTGCTGCAAACCCAGCTAGATTCTAAGATGTCGTATGCATTGCTAACCAATTGATGGATAAGAAGCTCTAAGGTTATGCTGCAAGGAGTGCTGAGAGTAAAAGGAGGATGGAAAGTAACCCGAGGGATAACCGTGGACAACAAACACCATTTAAGAGGCAAAATATTAGTGGGCAAAATGTGGTTAGAGCTTACACTACTAGGAACAATGAGAGGAGAGGGTATACTGGACCTCACCCATTTTGCAACAAGTGCAAATACCACCATGTAGGGTCATGTACAGTGAAGTGCAATAACTATAAGAAAGTTGGACACCTGATTAGGGATTGTACGGCGACTATTACCTCAAACACTCAGAGAGCTTTAGTTAGAAATCAGCAGGGTGTTGTTTGTTACGAGTGTGGAAGACCGGGACATTTTAGGAAGGATTGCCCTAAGTTGAGGAATCAGAACCGTGGAAACCATACAAGAAACAGAGTTGGAAACAAGAATGGAAACCAGACTGGAGGTAATGAGGCTACACCAAAGGCTTACGCCATTGGTGAAGGAGGAACAAACCCTGATTCCAACGTTGTCACGGGTACGTTTCTTCTCAATAACTGCTATGCTTCCATGTTATTCGATTCGGGCGCCGATAGAAGTTTTGTGTCATCTACCTTTAGTGCTTTGCTTGATATTGCACCATCCACTTTAGATACTAGTTATGCCATAGAACTTGCCGATGAAAGAATCTCATAAACAAATGTTGTTCTTAGAGGTTGCACGTTAGGATTATTAGGTCATCCGTTCGACATAGACCTAATGCCCGTAAAACTTGGTAGTTTTGACGTAATCATCAGTATGGATTGGTTGGCGAAATACCATGCATTGATCGTTTGTGACGAGAAAGTCATCCGTATACCTTATGGAGATGAAGTATTGATAATCCGAGGTGACGATTATGGCAACAAAAGTAAGCTGAACATCATATCGTGTACGAGGACCTAGAAGTATATTCAGAAGGGATGTCAGGTCTACCTAGCGCAAGTTACATCCAAGAAGGCTGAGGATAAGTCAAAGGAGAAGCGACTTGAGGACGTGCTGATCATACGGGAATTTCCAGAGGTCTTTCCAGACGATCTGCCTGGATTACCACCTGCTCGACAAGTTGAATTTCAAATCAACTTAGTCCCTGGTGCTGCACCTGTAGCACGAACCACATATCGATTAGCACCAACCGAAATGCAAGAGTTATCCACTCAGTTGCAAGAACTTTCTGATAAAGGATTTATAAGACCCAGTTCCTCACCTTGGGGAGCACCGGTTTTGTTTGTCAAAAAGAAATACGGTTCTTTTCGAATGTGTATCGGCTACTGTGAACTACACAAACTTACTGTAAAGAACCGATAACCACTTCTAAGAATCGACGATTTGTTTGATCAATTGCAAGGATAAAGAGTCTACTCTAAGATCGACCTGAGATCTGGTAATCACCAACTTAGAGTTCGAGAGGAAGACATTCCTAAGACCGCATTTATGACTCGCTATGGTCACTACGAGTTCTAAGTAATGTTGTTTGGTTTGACTAACGCACCAGCATTATTCATGGATTTGATGAATAGGGTGTGCAAACTGTATCTGGATAGATTTGTGATCGTGTTTATCGATGACATTTTGAATTACTCCAAGAGCATAAAGGAGCATGAAGGACACCTTAGGTTGATTTTGAAGTTGTTAAAGGAGGAGAAATTGTACGCCAAGTTTTCAAAGTGTGAATTTTGGCTGTCGAATGTATAATTTCTTGGTCATGTGATTGATAGCGACGACATTCATGTTGATCCCGCTAAGATTGAGTCTATCAAGGATTGGGCGTCACCCAAGACACCAACCGAGAATCGTCAGTTTCTAGGCTTGGCTGGTTACTACTGACAATTTATCGAAGGTTTTTCAAAGATCGCTAGGCCTATGACGAAGTTGACTCAGAAAAGCGTAAAATTTGATTGGGGAGAAAAGGCAGAAGCTGCGTTTCAGTTGTTGAAGCAGAAACTGTATAGTGCGCCGATTTTGGCTTTACCTGAGGGAAGTGAGAACTTCGTGGTATATTGCGATGCTTCACATAAAGGGTTGGGTGCAGTTTTGATGCAAAAGGAGAAGGTCATAGCTTATGCATCTCGCCAACTCAGGGTTCATGAGAAGAACTATACTACACACGACCTAGAGCTCGGTGCAGTAGGGTTTTCCTTAAAGATGTGGAGACACTATCTGTATAGTACAAAGTGCATTGTGTTCACTGATCATAAGAGTCTACAACATATTCTCGATCAGATAGAGTTGAACATGCGACAACGACGGCGGTTAGAGTTGTTAAGCGACTACGATTGTGAGATTCAATATCATCCAGGAAAGGCGAATGTGGTGGCTGATGCCCTAAGTCGAAAGGAGAGAATTAAGCCACTACGAGTTCGAGCCTTAGTTATGACTATTAGTTTGGACCTTCCTAAGCAGATTTTGAGTACTCAATCGGAAGCCAGAAAAGAAGAGAACTTCATCAACAAAGATTTGCATGCCATGATTAACAAGCTAGAACCTCGTGCTGACGAAACGTTATGTTTGAACAATCAAAGTTGGATTCCGTGTTTTGGAGATTTGAGAGCTTTAATTATGCATGAATCCCATAAGTCAAAGTATTCCATCCATCCTGGATCAGACAAGATGTACAAGACCTTAAGAAGCTGTATTAGTGGCCCAACATGAAAGCAGAAATTGCCACCTATGTCAGCAAGTGTTTAACATGTGCCAAGGTTAAGATAGAGTATCGGAAACCGTCTGGTTTGTTGGTTCAACTTGAGATCCCACAATGGAAATGGGAGAATATAAAATGGACTCTGTGACTAAATTGGCAAAGACGGCAACTGGTCAAGATACGATTTAGGTAATCGTTGATTGTCTCACTAAGTCTGCACATTTCTTGCCTATGCGAGAGGATGACACGTTAGAGAAGTTGACGAAACAATACTTGAAGGAAGTAGTCTCAAAGCATGGAGTGCCAGTTTCGATCATTTCTGATCGTGATGGGAAATTTACTTCACATTTTTGGAAGTCTCTAAATAAATCCTTAGGTACTCGATTGGATATGAGCACCGCTTACCACCCAGAGACCGATGGTCAGAGTGAGAGGACCAATCAGACGTTGGAGGAAATGTTACGTGCCTGTGTACTAGACTTTGGAAAAGGTTGGGATAGACACTTACCATTGGTAGAATTTTCATATAACAACAGTTACCATACCAGCATTAAGGCTGCTCCATTTGAGGCGTTGTATGGGCGAAAGTGTCGATCACCTATCTGCTGGGCTAAAGTTGGAGATAGTCAACTTACTGGCCCAGAGATCATCCACGAGATGACTGATAAAATAGTTCAAATCAAGAGTCGTATCCAAGTCTCCCGTGATCATCAAAAGAGCTCTGCCGACGTAAGACGAAAACCTCTTGAGTTTCAAGTAGGAGATAAGTTCATGTTGAAAGTATCGCCATGGAAGGGAGTGATACGCTTTGGCAAACGGGGAAAGCTGAACCTTCGTTATATTAGACCTTTTAAGATCATTGCCAAAGTAGGAACCGTTGCCTATCATCTTGAACTCCCAGAGAGGTTGAGTAGAGTTCATAGTACGTTTCACGTCTTGAAATGGAAGAAATGCATGACTGATGAACCGCTTGCTATACCATTGGATGAGATCCAAGTTGATGACAAACTACACTTCGTCGAAGAACCTGTCGAAATCATGTACCGTGAGGTCAAGCGTCTAAAGCAGAGTCGTATTCCAATCGTTAAGGTACGCTGGAACTACAGGAGAGGTCCTGAGTTCACCTGGGAGCGTGAAGACCAAATGCAAAAGAAGTACCCGCAT
Organism: Tanacetum coccineum; assembly: GCA_026074375.1. Classification (NCBI taxonomy): domain Eukaryota; kingdom Viridiplantae; phylum Streptophyta; class Magnoliopsida; order Asterales; family Asteraceae; genus Tanacetum; species Tanacetum coccineum. The sequence continues at coordinate 11,722 of BQNB010138559.1, read as the reverse complement.
CTTTTCCCGAATTCTGCACCGGTGGCAGATACCACGTCATGAGCTTTGGGGACAAAGCTCTTCTAACGGGGAAAGAATGTGACACCCCGAGAATTTCCGTCCAATAAGTTAGCCGTTTCCGTTTAGCAATTTGAATTTTTAAAGTTTCGTTTAGCTTTTGCGTGTAACCGGGAAGTATTCCCGCTTTTATCTGAGAATCGTCTCCGGGAGCGAACCGGGATGCCTAACGTTGTAGTATTTTGGCAATAGCCACGTTTTTACATTTTATGGCAATATTTAAAATTTCATAATTTTCGGTGATACCATTATTCGTTTCGTTACTTGCGTAAATCGTGGTTTACTTATAACATAAGCTTATGCATGCAAGACTTGGAAATTAAATCAAGTGGGAAGCACTAGCAAAATAAAATGAAGAAAATTAGTTGGTCCCCCCTCCCCTTTGTCTTGTTCGGCACAAACAAACACCCCATGCACCTTGGTGAGCAAGTTTGAATTCAAAATCAATAAGACAAGCCTTGATCACATGTTTAGCTCTAACTTGAATTTGATTGGAGGATCAAATTGGTCCCCTCTCTTCCCTTGTCTCTTGTACACGACACACACACAACACACACTTAGTGTGTGAAGTAAACTTTGTATTATTTATATCTTGTTGCTTCCATTTTCTTATTCATAACACACACACTAAAAATTTAGTTTTCTCTCTTCTTCTTTGCCTTCTTTTGTTCGAACCACCCAAGAAACACACACAATTTCATAATTTTTCATCTTTGATCAAAAACACTTGAAGATTTATTGAAGGTTTGATCATTTGTATCATCCGGGTATTAATTAAACAACATTTGGGTTGTTCTAATCTCATTCTTCCTTCTAAAAACCTTCCAACTTTGTAAGTCTTCAAATTCTTAAATAACTTGTACTTTCCTTATCATCTTGATGCATACATGCTAGTTGTACAACTTATTTTGTGAAAACAAGATTTTAAAACTACATAAACCCTAAAAGGGTGTATATATGGTTCGAAAAATATATACTTTTTTGGCATCGTATGATCATTCTGAACAAGGTGTACAAAGCGGATCATTGTGAAAAACATTATCTATTTTTCTATAAAACTACAAGTTTCTAAGTTTAATCTTTTTGTTTAACCAGTTTCTCGAATTGCTGAAGGTAATCAAAGAGATCATCAAACGAATCCACTGTCAAACATTTAGCAAGACGAACATGGGTGACATATTTCAACCATTCCGGTTGCAAGCTATTCACGAACTTTGTGTTAACAGTGACAATTGGAAAAATCATTTTATTTTGTTCCATATCCATTAGTTAACCGAGCAAGAGCGGTTGTAAGATCAAAAATAAGAGTGCTTCCCACTGGTTCAGCCCCAAACTAATCAAATTCCGTTTGTAAAAAATGATTTTCTCTGTCAACCCCCCCCCCCCTTCTTTTTGGGTTTTGTGTATAGTGCCCCTACATCCAGACGTACAATCTCTTTTCCACATTTCCTTGGTCGTAGTGCAAGCATCCACAGAGTTGTAAATTTCATTTAGAATAGAAAGTAGGATCAGATTTATGAGCTCAATTTCAGCATCATGGTGCAATAATTCATCACCTTGTAAATCCTCTGTAGTCTGCAATGTCGGTAATGTCGAACCAATAGGAACAAACATTTGAAACTAAAAAGGACCTTCATCAAGTGCTTTGTTAAGCCACTTTTGTTTACACAGTCATTTCGATTTATGGTATCGTGCAGGAAATCTACTTTCCCATTAATATAACTACCACCTTTCAAGCATGGGAGGCCTAGCCTCAGAACCAGGCATCAGCGAGAGAGTTGTTGATATATTATTGGAATGTGACATTACTTATGATTCAATAGATTGGATCTTTTTAAGAAAATGAGTGATATTGTGAGAAAATCCCAAACTCGTAACAGTTGTCAAATTGGTACCACACGTTTCTTGATAACAAGATGTCTGAAACTCGGTATACTTCTCAACGACCTAAAAACACCGGACAAAGACTACTAAGTGGTGAACATGTGTGCTTATCAGTGCGGATACTGGCAAAAACCCCAACCGCATCCGCAATTGCGGTATTCTATAAAAGTATGAAACCGCACCATTCTGATCCCAGCGATTGTCTGGTTTTGCGGTTTTTCGATTTTCAAAGTGTGGATTTTTGGGTGTTGTGTTTGCAGTGTTGGGGGTTGTTTTTATTGAGGGGGGGGGGGGGGGGGGGGGGGGGGGGGGAGTAGGGGGGGTCAATATTCGGGGAGGGGGGGGGGAGGGCAAGTGGGAGGGATATATGTTTCTTAACCGCAAACCAACAGCCACAGTATGACCATTTTTTAATTTTGGGACTTGAACCCAATAAAAAAATTTGTGCCTTGAACCAAATAGTAAATTTTGGGCTTAGATCTCTTCAAGATACACTATTAATATATTATACTTCATATAGAATAAGATTTAACAAACCGAGCACCAAAACAGTATTACCACACACACCAGCATACAATATCACTGTTCAATCTCACAAGAATTGAAGTATTCGTTAAACATATACAACTCATAACATAACATACACAATCAATAAGCAAACTTCATCGCCACGCACTGCTCCGAGCCAAGCTCCATAGACTGCACAACTCTTCTTATACATTTCTGAGCCACTAAAACAAAGACCCTCACCTCTTTTTAAAGACATGTCTACTCACTGATATACACAGGATATGTAGACTCATGAAATACTCATTTGAGTCAATCTCTTTTTTACATCTTGAAATCATTTTCTTCTGTAAAATTATTATATAGCTCATAAAGCGCAACATGAGATCTCATGTTAGAGGCGGATTCCGGTGATCATTAGGTTGGGAGTCTGAGATGACATTGAAGCGTGGTACACGAAACCAAAACCTGCAAATGGATCTGCACGATTCGAGTTTTTTTACCTACACACTGTACATACTATCAGCACCGTTAGTACCACCAGTGTCTTAACAGAGCACGAGTCTAGGGTGAACGTTACTCTATGCGATCAGTTGTTTTCTTTCTCATCATTCGGCGTTATGTAAGGTGCGGAGTTCTTGCTTGATGTTCAGTATGTTCTCTGACATCTAACAAGCTTGGTAACCTCTAGAGAGTACTAGGTGCTTTTCACACAGCAAGAGCTCGGATACAGTAAAGGAGCCTCCCGTGAACTAAACTCCGTGAATCACACATCTAATACCAAGAACATCGACCTTAGCATGATATATTTACCTTCGAGAAAAAATCGACATTTGAATCAAACTTTCCGTTTCTAGTACTCATCTAGAGATTACAGAAAAAACCATTCTGCATTATATTTATCAATGAGATATTAACTCCTCTAGCACGATTGATATTGCTAATATCATAATCATACTATAGTAAGGTATATAGTATTTAGACAGTATCATGGATTTACATTAGATAATGCATCGTCTATACAATCACTATAAACTAATCTTATAGTATATAGACTGAGAAGAATGTTAATAGAGAGCTTCTGCACTACAAGCATATATTGTGAAGCTTTAGTGGTACTAACTAATGTAACATCTCTATTAAATTTCTAGACAGTATCTCTACAGTTGATTTGATGTTTATGATTGTGTCTATATCTTAAGTAGATCACACATACACTGAGTTACAAAGTGTAGTATATCGGAGAGTCTCTTTCCGTAAGTGTTCTTTAGAGACAATATTACTATACATATCGTTATAGAGTGAGAAGAGAGTCTCAATCAATCTTATCTAGTCTCTACTATCCGTTGATTAACGATGGCTGGAATTGCAATTTTGCGTAGAGTACTTGGACATTACAGCGTGAATCGGCGATTTTAGTGTATGAGAATTCTAATCGAAAACGATATTGCCAACTTCTGCGGATCTTCCCCTTTCTACAACTAAACAGCCACAAATCCCAATCAACGGCAAGATAAAAAAAAGTAAGCAATTAAAAATTTAAAACTAAAAACGTTACAGAATCTAAAAACGGAGCCTTAAAACCTAATTTACCAAATTTTAAAATCAATAAATATGAAATTTAATTTTTAAAGTCTTAAATGATAAAAAATAATTTTAGAAAAAAGAATTATATTTTTCTGACTTTTATTTAATTTTTTATGAATTAAAAACTGATTTAATCTAAAAATATTATTAAAAATATTAAACTAATTTATAAAAAACTAAAAAATTTAGGAAAACTACTTTGAACAATATAGAATGTAAGAAAAATAAGAAGTTTGAAAAACAACTTATAAATAAGCTGTTAATAAGTAGATAAGCTTATAAGCTAAAACTGCGCATACCCCTTATAACCAAATGCGCCCAAAGTCTTTCAGAAAAGACCCAAGGGTGCAGATGGTTGAGGTGTTAGGCTGTTATGGTTGAGGTCTCGAGTTCGTGTCCTCCCAATACGGCTAACACCTTACCATTTATATTTTGCAAATTTCTTTTTGAAAAAACTTTTTATAATGAAAATACGCAACTTTAATTAAGACCCATTTTTAGAAACCACAATTAAGCCAGAAATAAGCTAAAAGAAAACACAGTTTTAGACTTAAAAGCTTAAAAGCTCTTAAAACTTAACAGGTTAAGCTAAAGGTTCTATAAGCTAGCTTGTAAGGCAAATAAGCAAATAAGCCTAAATCTAAACTTAATAAGCACTTAGGAATCAGAAATAAGCAAAAACTAAAAAGCTAAGGACTCTGTAACTCAATAAGCAGTTAAACATGTTTTTGGATTTTATGTTTTTTAAATGATAAGAGAGCTTTTGCAGCCTTAGTTTTAAGCTAGTAAAATCTACTTTAAGATCCTTAAAGCACAAACATATTAAGCTTGTAGGCTAATAAGCTTGTAGGCTAATAAGCTTGTGTTATCACTTTTAGAGTCTTAAACAACCTATAACTATCCTAAATCTAGGATCAAGAACTGGCTTTAAAACCTAAAACCATTTGCATACTTTATCAGACCTGAACCAAATCTTGCAATACAATGCAACAGTAACAAAGTAACTCAAACAAATGTAAGAGATGGCAAATGAAACTAGATTGATCACCAAAGACACAATTCTAATGCATTTCTAACAATCTATTAAATCCAACAGATTTATGAACAATAAAACAAGCAGACATGGATTTTTGGTCAAACAAACCTCAAATGTATTCAAAACTGGTTAAAAACTTCTTTAAACATGATTTTAGACTAAGCAATGATGGATCAAATTTGGTTTTAAAAACAAAAGGTGCAAGAGGAGTATTAACACATGGTTAATATTGCTAAGCCAAACACCCCTTTAGGAATTAAAATGGCATTTTAAACTTAAACAGACATAATTAAGCTAGGAATTGATAAAACAGATTAAGTTCTAAGATAGTTAAAGACAATTAACATAAAAATTAAAGAGAAATAAGCACTATTTAATAAGCTGCCAATAAAAGCTATTTTAACTAATAAATGACAGATTCAATTAAAACATTGACTAAACTATTCTAAACTAAACATTAGACATATTAAGCTAACATTAGACACATTAAGTTAACATTAGACAGATTAAGCATATAAAAGATAACAATAAGCACTAAAAAGCATAATAAGAAGATATAAGCAGTTTAAAAGCATAAAAATGGAATAACCTGCATCCATAAAAAAATGTGGGGGGTTGTGTGTTTGGTTGTTGTGTGGACATTAATGAGAACCTAAAGCTCTAAGGATTCAGCTTGGTGTTAATAAGCTGAATCCAAACCCATAAGCCCATCCAATATTGGCTTATCATCCATTAATCTAACACTGAATAACTTCCAATTACGTTTTGATTCATAAAAGTAAAAGAGAATTTAAAGATAGTATTTTAAGAAACTGAAATTTTATTAAAACTTGAAAAAGATTACAAAGTTTAGAAGAATTACATAATAAGATGGAAAATAAGCTGAAAGTAGATTTACACTACTCCTAACTAAATTACACTAGATGGTCCAAAATGAAGAAATCCTATCACTCTTTATAGAGTGAGCTAAGGTGTTTGGGTGTGCTTGTTGTGTTTTCTGTGTGAGAGACTTGAGAGATGCATTCCATCTTTAATCTTAGCCCTTGAATCCCATTTGTGCTTCTTTGAGCCCAACAAAGCACTTGATCATGAAAACTATCCGCATCAACCAAATCAACATCCTAGATTGCAAGGTTGGTCATACCTCCTTTGTCAGCTTCTAGGAGGTAGGGTTAAGTGGGTTTTGTCGGGATGCAAGGGATGGGGTTTGAGTGAAAGGATTTTACCCTGTGTCACGTTTTGTTACTTTGTGTTAAAAGGAGGGAAAGAAGAGAGATGCACTGTAACACATTTGTTGACCCGTAAATTTGACCTGGTGTTTATAAGTTGTTGGACTTGGATCAGGTTAAGAAAGTGTTTGGCTTGGTTTTGGACTTGGGTTTAATATTTGGACAAGATATGAATTAGGGTTTAGTGAATTAGATTTGGACTTTTTATACTATAAGGTTTATAGATAAGGGCTTAATGGGCTGGCCCGGCCGGTTAAATGGGTGCGGGTCGGCCCATTTAAGATGCACACGTTTTTGGCTTCGACTTTTCATGCTCTTTCCAATCTTGTGCTTGATTGTGTCCGCTTTGCCTTTGTTTTTGTCCTTTTTGTTGAATATCCGTACTTGCAAGACTCAAATCATAAAATACACATATACAATGCATTTTTATGTATTTTTGATCATTATTGGTCTTTTTAGCTCATTTTATTAGGTAAAAAGTATGTGTAATTAAGCAAATACCCAAATCCCCCATACTAAACTATTGTCGTGTCCTCACGCAATGCTATAAGTAAACACTTAGAAAACTAAGAATCTCAATCCCCCGTGACTAATTACCTCATAAAGTAGCTAAGTGTTCATCAAGGGGAATTAAAGAATCATTAGCTTTGAAAAGCACCGTTTTGACCATTTTTATAAATCTACACTAATTACCGCACATATATATATATTTATTTTTCTTTTTCTTTATAGAATGTTTGGACTTTCGTTATTTTCATAACCTTTAGGGTCATAGAACAAAAAGCACTTCAATCCTAAAATGGCCAAAAAGGATAAATTCATCGTCCCTGATTTTTCACTTGTCCCAAACCAAGCTTAAAAATGAAATCACCGCTAAATATAAGTTAAGATGCTAACACTACTCATACTTGTAACTTGTGGAACTTTTCACTCCCCACAATTATTATATCTTAGGTGAATGTGCTTATTTCGAATTTCAACCATGGATCAACATTTTTAAGAAAATTGTAATATTTCTATGTTTCACGTTCCACCCAAGAATTAATTATTTTGGAATGCAAGATCATTCCATGTACACTTTCTTCTCTGCACATCCCCACCACCGTGACCGATTATGTTACCATGCTTTGACCCCCCACAGAGAATAGTATCGGAACTCACAGACCTTCGGTTTCAAAAACTCTTAGGCTTCCCGTTAAATAAACAATTCATTTAGAAAAACCACAACTTAAAACAAAATAGTCTTAGTTCAAAAGCATATTTAAATTTAAGAAAAAGAGATTTTCCCTATATTTATTAAATCACATATATTACACTTAACATTAATATAATTATACTTATAACCTCCACCCATTAAACGAACTGTCACATCGGTATGCGAGCCGACCATGATCTAGTTGTCTTATTTCGGCTTCGGAAATCCTTGACCTTTTTGAAGGCTACAACATCGGTTGTGAGCCGGCAAGATGCAGCAAACTTTTATCAGTCTCGGATAATTACTATGTGCCTTATTTAGAAGACTTCCACATCGGTTGTGAGCCGGCAAGAGGCAGTAAACTTTTATCAGCCCACAGTTTTTATTATTATTATTATTACCTTTTTTTACACTTTATATTACCACGATATATAGAGAAAATTTCTTTTTAGAAAATTTAAGTATAAATTTAAACTAAGACTAAATAAATTATTGTTATCGACTACATTAAAAAATTGTTGATTTAAGTTTAATTTTCGAACATAGCACTTATTATTAGTCAGGTTAGGAGTTTATGGGAGAAAAGGCCCACAAACTACACTATGACTTTAAGATTACCTAAATAATACCTGTTTAGCATCTAACTCATAATTAACTCTATCATTTCTCGTTCTTCGCAAATTTAAAATCTTTATTAAAAAGATCCGCGAATGCTTAGTCAAATAAACTAGCTTAGTCATGTTTATAACGGTTAAAGGACAAAGCTAAGAGTTCAACACGCTCAATCGAGTCAAAATTTATTCTTATTCTACCCAGTAAGAAAGTCAACATTGTGATAAAAACTTATTTTATTTTTGGAAAATTTTAAATTTTTTCATTTTTTGGTATTTTGTGTGTGGTAAAAACAGGATTACGTGAACAATGACTGCATGCACAATCAAATTGATAACCCCCCCCCCCCCCCATACTAGAACTTGAACAGTCTGTCCTTAATGTTTAAGAAGGGTGCTCTTACGTAAATTACCTAAAGCCAATTTTATTAAAGTATCCTCACAGATAAACTTAGTTCCGTAAGAATTTAGGATATTGGATTCCCAAAATCATGCTAAGGTTTGAAGCTCGAGTGAACAAGACAAAACACGAGCACAGGAGTCTTCATAATCCGGGGCAATCTTGGACATACAACACAAACCATGAAACATAAGAAAGGAAGAGTTGAACCTCCTCACGACACACTTATTCATTACTACTAATTATATTAGGATAAGCATGAGTTGCCACCCACGAAGCGCTTATTTTTGTTAACCGAGTCTTGAGCCTGACTCGATCCCCCATCACGTAGCTGGTCAAAGGGAGTAGAAAGGGAGAAAACTAGAACATCCAAGATAGGAATGTTTCCTCCATAAATCATCATCGGGCTTTCAGAAAAATCAGAAATGAGCTGGAAAGCTTTAAAGCCCCGATGAGATAAGAGATGAGGAGATTTCTCCTCTTTTGAAGCAAGAATACCAGTATTGAAAACTTTTTCCTCATTTTCAGATGAAAATGGAAACAAAGTGTCAATCACTGGACAAAGAGAAAGGGTGGGCTGGGTGGGTAAAATTTTTAGCAGTCAAAATTCCCATATCGGGCTCAATATCGAAGTGAATTCCATCATCATCCAATGGTTTCGCAGGAGGACGAGGAGACGATGGATCATAATTACGATCAAAATGAAATGACACATTTTCAGGAAGGGAAAAGGAATCATTGCTAAGCAATTCTTCAAGAAAAAGAATATCCCCTTCTGAGCCATAGTTATCATTCTCAATACTTGGTGGTATCGAGTCATCCGGGGCAAGAAAAATGTCAATCTCCTCCATAAGAGGGTCACTATCCTCAACGGGGATATGAGATGGAGAGAAAGATTCGATTATAGCATCAGAATTTTTAGAATTAAGTTTTTTCGGAGGTCGAGGAGATGAATTATCATACAACAATTTCTCAACAAGACGAATTTCTTCCTCTGGATCAAAGTCGACTTCATCAATTTCTGGAGAAATCAAATTGATATGAGCGAGTTTACCAGAGAACTCCTCGAGAAGAGAATCAAACATAGAAGAAGAAACTATCGAAGTATCTCGATTAAGCAAAGATTCCAGAAGATCAGATTCTGCATTAAAGTGATGCGGATCTATCTTAGTAGAAATGATTTCTTCATCAAAAAGAGGGTTCGAATAAATTTTGAAATTTTCTTCCAGAACGTCCTCATCAGAAAGTGACTCGTCATCACTAGAGGTAAAATCGTCGTTAGAATCAAAGAGAGGATTAGAAAAAGTCGTAAAATCATTACAAAAGGGCATATCACACTCACTTTCAATATCGGATAAATCCTCGGATAAATCCTCGGACTCACTTGGGATTGGAACAAGGTCCTCAACACTAGACTTTATGAATTCGTCTGATTCTTTTTCAGGAATAGTACGAAGATGCTCATCCTCCATTATGAGAGAGTCCTCGGGCTCCATAGTCGGTAAGACGGGTGTGATTGCCATTGACTGAGGAAGTTGAGAAATAATTTCATTCAAAGGAATAGTACTCTCCTCGTCATCATCATCATCATCATCATAGTAAGTAGAATTGAAATGTCGCGAAGGCTCGAGAGTATGAGTACTAACATTAGCTGCCTGCTCTAGTTGCCGAAGCTCTTTGTAGATCCCAATTCAATATAGATCTTTCTTAGCCTGCTAAGGGTTGTAGCCAATATGGATAGTTCCACACTAACTACAGGAGAAACAATTACTATGAACACTATAAGTTATGCGGAAACTAACTTATAATGCTAATAAGAACAATGAATATTAATAACTAAACTTTTGTATTAATCTGCTAAAAAGATTACAGATTACTAACTATGAGATTTTTACAACAAAGAATTTGTTGTTGAAAATTAGGTGAATTTTGTGGGAAAATATCATCAAAGTTTTGGTTGTAGCAAGGTTCTGGCTCATAGAATATCAATTGTTAACATTGAAAAGTCTCATGGGGACCCCCACAACGAGTACAACAAAGATATTGTTATGGAAAACTTTGTGAAGTTTGTGGAAAATTATCGTCAAAGTTTTTATTGTAACCCGGTTCCGGCTCATAGACAAGCGGGACTTGTGGTGGACAATCATAACCATAATGAGCATCGTTTCCACATAACTCACAAGAATACATCGGTAGTTGTGGAGGGTGGTTGAAATTTTTTGGAGAATCATTGAAAGAATTCGGATTTGGATCATTGACGAATGAATTTTCAGCTTTAACACAACATATAGAACAAACTTCATCCATATAATTTCTCCTACACTCCCCACAAGTACACTGTCGACAAAATAAACATGCAACGGGACATCACACTTGAAACAACACGTTGGTTTGTATGACGTACATGAAGAGATTAAACAAATAGGAGGATAAGAAGATTATTTTTAGATTTTTATGAAAGATAAATATAAAAGAAAAATATTTTTTGGGGACCGATAGTCAAAGGTGCGCGGTAGCTCTTCAAAGAAAACGCACAAAGAAGCGGAGGAGCGGGTAAGCGCGAAGCGTTTTAAAAACCTTCTCCTTTCGAGACGAAGATCGTAAGATCACCCTCTTATCCTCTCCTATAGTTTGTAATCCAAAGGTGAGCCAATTTCACAAGTAACACAACGTCGATTTGTTGGTTTTTCAATTTTTTGGTATCAACTTTGTTGTTCGAATGACAACATTAGAATTAAACAATTTGAGATTAAGAAGAATATTTTTGAATTTTTATATTTTATATATTCACAAATAAAAACAATAACTTCACGGGAAAGGGTCTTCAAATCACTAATCTTCAAACGTAACACGATAATCGTTTCACAGCCTCTCCGGCAGCGGCGCCAAAAACTTGATACGAATTAATTATATATATATATATATATATATATATATAGTAACAATTGCTTAATACATATATATAATATATAACTAAAGTATCAAATAATAAGAGTGATTAAGTATTCCAAAAGGATTTAAGAAGATTACTTTTAACCAAAGTAAAATTCAAAACCTTCCCGAGTCGTATCCCGACGAGGCGTTAATTTAAAATCGTGATTAAATTTATGATCGCGTGTTTGAATAATCAAGATTTTGATTTTGGATTCTATTTCTACAAATGAAATGCAAAAACAAGTAAAGGCCAGCTAAAAACTAAAACAATTAAGATTAAGA
>BQNB010138558.1:0-17689 GCA_026074375.1 Tanacetum coccineum | reverse complement strand
CACGGATTAGAGCCTTTAATATCAATGAACCGATTTATGCCAAACTTTTCCACGAGTTTTATTCGACTTATTAGTTTGATGAAGTGTGCGCTAGGGATGAGTTGCAAACCAAGAAGATTATCAAGTTTAGGCTTGGTGGACATGCTCACAGTTTGATGTTGCTAGAGTTTGCATGAAGGTTGGGATTGTATAAAACCGCTGAGCTTGATGAAGATGGATTTAATGTTTACTTTAAACGAGGTTTACGAAGTGATGAGCATTTTAACGCTCAGGAGTATTGGTTAAGCATTAGTCGAGAGGATAACCTTGGTTTATCTAGGAATCACACTTCTACTATCAAGAATCTAATCTTGAGGGTGATTCACAAGATGATCACCTATGGTTTGTATCAAAGAACAACTGGATATGATAAAATTTAGAAAAATGATTTATGGCTTTTAAGTATGTTTGAGGCTAGACACCAAAATAGGTATGCAAATGTGGCTTGGTTGATTGCAAAATGGATGACGAAAAAAGGAGTTGGTATACAAAAGGATAGTCAAATTTGCTGTGGACAGTTTATCACTAAGCTTGCTAGGAAATGTAGGGTGTTGACTGAGGATGTTGTGAGGAGTTTGAGTGCTCCAATTTATTGTAGGTATTTGGATAAAACTACACTTAGAGATTTGATCGATTCTGATGGTAATCTTATTCTCGAAGATCCACAGCCGGGTTTGCCTAGAGTTGGTATCCCTAGACCTCCGAGAGCATCTATGCAGGATTTATATGATATGATGGGATGCATGGAGATACGTTAGGATGCGATAGATCAGATGGAGTACAAGGAGTCATACCATTGGGACATATATCATGGAGTGTTTGAGCATATGGCTGGGGTTTATAGTGTTCCACTGTAAGGAGCCTACAACCCACCTAGTTACACTTAGCCCCAGTACAATCAGTATTACCAGCAGTACCCACCATAGTACCAACCACCATAGCAGCAGCAGGATGATGATGAGTAGTGTCAAGATGACACAAGTTGGTTACGTGATCGCATGTTTGGGTCACGTGTGTTTCAAAAACAATTTCTCTAAACATTATTATTATTATTATGGTGTGTAAAATGCCTCTGTTGGCATTTATAACAATTTTATCGTACCTTATATTATTAATCTATTAGGAATATTATTACTATTTGTGTGTTATGCAATGTTTATAATTGGAACAGGAAAAGAAAGAAAAGGCGCGAGACAAATTAGCGCAAAGAAAAGATTCAGAGTATAAGTCACAATCGAAAAGTATATTTCACTTTTCCATTTTATCTTTTCTCTATAATATTTTCAAATTGAGGACAATTCTCATATTAAGTATGGGGGTGAGATAAACTAGAAAAGTTCTAAGAAAAGTTTTGAAAAAAATATATATAAAAAACATTTTATGATCACATACAAGCAATCCGACTCGGGATTGATAACATTAATAGCATATTTATATTACCCAGAAAATTATGAGGATTAGAATTTAAGGATCCAGGTATCCATTTTTGATACCTAAGATGATTTTATCTTTAGCTTTCTCGAGTTAAGGGGTGAGCAATTGCAAGTGTCTCATCCGTCGTTACGGCTATGTATTTGTAGTTTTGTCACCTTTTCTGGAGTGTTGTTATTGATTTAAATTATATGAGTGTGCCGGTGATTTGTTAATTCTAGAACTTGTGCTTGAAATCTTTATAAGACCGCAGTAGGAACACGTTCGCGTGTTATAAATATTTTACTGATTAAGAGGTGATAAAAATATAAATATAAGTAACCAATAATTTTGTTCAAAAAGATTTTTAATTAAATTATCTGAAATTTTATCCGTACGAATTGAAAAGCTTAAATGTTGCTATTATATACAAAGAAGTGTGTTTATCCTAAGTATGGGGGGGGGGAAACAAGTTTCCCCCAAGTAAAGTGTTATATTGTAAAAAAAATATTGATGAAGTAAAGAAATAATTTCTTACATTACGGATAAGGTGGATTATGATTTATTTATAAACCTTTTTCAACAAATAATAAATAATATCACTAAATAAATTACCTCTTTTGATGTTTATGTTTGGTGCTTACGCCATATCGGTGAAGTTTAGTTTTTTGTACAAGCCTATGGTAATTTGAACATTTCATGACTGCGTGTATGAGTGACTTCCGTTTACTATCCATTTTACTAAATTGAGCGAGTGCGAAATAGAACCTTATCTATAAATATTCGTGAGTTGCTTTGTCGCGTTATCTATGCTTGTTATCATTAATTTGTTTTGATAAAATGAAATACCTTCGCTTTGATTGCTTAAGGGCAAGCAATAAGCTAAGTATAGGGGGATTTGATAACGCTCAAAATATACATAAAATATCCCTCAAAAATACATTAAATATATATGTTAACGTATGAAATATTGCAAAGTTTGCTTGTTTGTTGTGTAATATTCATATTAGGACCAAAAATAAAGAAAAGGACTTAACGTGCAAAAGAATCTCGTTTAATGCACTAACGGTCGTTATATGAAGAATCTAGAAGAAAATCCAAGGAGGAGTTAATGATTGAAGCCAAAGTGCGGCACATAATTATCTTTGTGCGGTGTACTTCATGACAAAGTAAATGACTCATACCGTGAGTTATATAACAGATACAAACAATCCAAAAATTAATGTGACGTATATAATGCTTTGCAAGTATTATATAATAAGTGTGAGTAAATAATTAAACCAATTATTTTGACACCAACTTAATTAAATAAAAAGACCTTGAATAAAAGTAAACACATGTCTTAACGTTATTAATTTAAACAACCGATGTTTGTAACAGTTTGATTAATCATTAGTAAAATATAAAATAAAATTTTAAAATTATATTTCGTTTCTTCTACGGTTGTGTCTAAAACAGTTTGTCTCATTGTAAAATAATAGTTTTCGTTCATTGGTGGGGTTATTGTATAATACGAGTTAATGTATCTTTAAAATATATCTTGGTTCCTTTATCGGTTTCTAAAATGATACGTTTATGTTAAGTGAATCATAAATATAGGAAAATATATAAATTTCGCATGACCTTCCCGGTTATAAATCGTTTCTCTTACTCGTAAAAGCTAATGTTTTTTCCTCTTTCCAAACATAACTGAGTTGGCAATATCCTCTCGTTTAAACATAAATATATATAAAATATTTTATATATATATATATATCTAAACTTAACCAAAATAATAATTATTACAATTAAATTAACCATTAACCACCTTTTATATATATCCAGTTTTAATATTTCCAAACCTTTTTAAATATTTTTACTTGTTGTTTCGCTAAACCAACACACTCATTGTGTTTTTCTATAATACCAACCGAACCCGGACGATTTTGTACCTAACCAAAACGCACCCTATTCGTGGTTTAAATACCAACCGCCCCCTGGTGCCTGCGGAAGCCAAACAAAATGCCACCCTTGTGTATTCGGTCCAACCCAACATGCCCTCCCCGGCTGTCCCGAAACCAACGCACCCCTTGGTGCATTTATAAACCAAACGCAGCCTCGTTGGGCTGTCCCGAAACCAAAACGCAGCCTCACGGCTGTTTAATATCAAACCATACGCACCCTTGTGCGAGAATGAAAACCCAAACGCACCCCTTGGTGCCACAAAACAATCCGGACGCAGCCTATAGCTGCTGTCCTAAAACCAACCGCACCCTATTTGGGGCTTATGACAACCGAACGCACCCTTGGTTGGTGAACCCACCCGAACGCAGCCCTTAGCTGCTGCCCTCAAACCTGACGCACCCTATGGTGTTAAAACAACCAATCGCACCCTCGGCGGAGTTTGACCCGCAACCCAATGCACCCTTGGCTATTAAACTTAAACCAAACCCACCCCTTTTGCTTAACCCAACACGGACGCTTAAGGAAATCCATCATATATTGGGGAGTATTATTTCACTTTCCCGTTTTATCTTTCTCTATAATATTTCACATTAGGGACAATGCTCATATTAAGTATGGGGAGGAGATAAACTGGAAAAGTAAAGCACTTATCTTAAAAGACTTTGTAAAAAAACAAAAAATGTGAACTTCTAAAAATTAACATTTTAGTGATCACATACAAGCAATTTGACTCTGGATTAATTACGTCACTAACATATTTATACAACCAATAAAAATTATGAGAATTAGATCTTAAGAATTCGGGTATCCATCTTTGATACATAAGATGATTTTTATCTTTAGCTTTCTCGAGTTAAGGTTTGAATGCAATTGCAAATATCTCATCTGTCGTTACGGCTATATATTTGTAGTTTGTCGCCTTTTCTGGAGCATTGGTATTGATTTAAATTATATGAGTGTGTCGGTGATTTGTTAATTCTAGAACTTGTGCCTGAAATCTTTACGAGACCGCAGTAGGAACACGTTCGCGTGTTATAAACATTTAACTGATTAAGAGGTGATAATAATATAAATATAAGTATACAATAATTTTGTTCAAAAAGATTTTTAACTAAATTATCTAAAATTTTATCCGTACGAATTGAAGAGCGTAAATGTTGGTATCGCTATTATAATAAAGTGTGAAGGTTGTAAACTTATAAGTTAATTAAGTTCATTTGAAGTAGTGTGCTTATTCTAAGTATGGGGGGAAAGCAAGTTTCCCCCAAGTAAAAGTGAAATAAAATAAGCCAGAGTCTGAAAAAAAAGTGATGAAGTGAAAGAAATGTTTTTTACATTTACGGATAAAATGGATTATGATTTTATTATAAACCTTTTTTAAAAAATATAAAAATAAAATATCACTAAATAAAATTACCTCTTTTGATGTTTATGTTTGGTGCTTACGCCATGTCGGTGAAGTTTAGTTTCTTGTACAAGCTTATGGTAATTTAAACATTTCATGACTGCGCGTATGAGTGACTTTCGTTTACTATCCATTATACTAAACTGAGCAAGTGTGAAAACAATCTTATCTATATAAATTTGTGAGTTGCTTTGTCGCGTTATCTATGCTTGAGATCATTAATCTATTTTATAAAACGAAATGCTTTCGCTTTGATTACTTGAAGGCAAGCAATAAGCTAAGTATTGGGGGATTTGATAACGCTTTAAATATACATAAACTATCCCTCGAAAATATGTGAAATATATATGTTAACGCACGAAATATTACAAGTTTGGTTGTTTGTTGGTACAATAATTGTTTCAGGACCAAGAATGACGAGAAGGACCAAAAGTGTCAAAGAATCTGTTAGAAGCACTAACGGTCGTTAAAGGAAGAATCTAGAAGGGAAATAAATGAAGAATTAATGAAAACAGCCTAAGTGCGGCGCACTTATCCTATGTGCGGCGTACTTCATGGCGGGATAAATGCTATTTAATGAAGAAGGAAAGTGCGGGGCACTTAGCCTAAGTGCGGCGCACATTCTCCTGCAGTTATAAGGAAATAATTATGATTGATATAAATGAGAGACCTTCCAAATTACCTTAACACCAACTGAGACCCTAATCTTATGCTATAAATAGGGCATGAAATTCAGTGTTTAGGCATCCCATTTCTTACAATCATCTGTTAATAATCATTAGAAGTTCTTAGGGAAGTTTTTTCTAGTAAGTTAGAAGTTGTTCTTGGGAGACTTGACGTATTCTCTGATTCTTCATAGTTACCAGGTTGTAATCACGTCGGAGGTTCGTGATTGATTCTGATTATACCTTTTAAATATATATAAATAAATATAAAATATACTTATAAATATAAGGATAAGAATCAAAAAAATCTCAGTTGTAGTAAACCGGAAGTATGATTTCCAGGTCGTTATCCCCAACGAGGAATGCAATTGAAAGTCGAGAGTCGTTTTGATAATAGATGCTCGAATGGAACAAGATTATGATTGGTTTTCTAAAACTATAGGAAATTTAAGGCAATTTAAACTAAAATCAATTAAAACAACACACTTTAAATTAAAAACGCAAACAGGGAACCCTAAACGGGACCTACAAACCTTAAATTATCAAAATTAAGTTCTAAAATGATCTTTTTGGCTTTTATAGGTCTTAATTGACTAAAATGCTAGAACAAAGAAAACTAGACCAAAGACGGAAGAGTTTAGGGCTTAAAAACACTAAAAACGTGAACGGGGTTCAATCCCGTTCTTTAAAAAACCAAATTTTACAATTTTAACCCTACAAAAGCAAATCTAATTTTCCTAAGTCCTAAACGTTAAAAGAAAATTTTCTAATTTTATGCAAAAGAAGTGTGTTGATCATAAGTATGGGAGGAAAGCAAGTTCCCCCCAAATGAAAAATTAAATTAAAAAAAAAGAGAAGAAAATATATATATGAAAAGAAGAAGGATGATATAATTGAATAGTTGGTTAAATTACGGGTAAAATGGATTATGATTTATTTATAAACCTTTCTTAACAAATAATAAATACTATCACTAATTTTTTTTACCTCTTTTGACGTTTATATTTGGTGCTTACGCCATGTCGGTGAAGTTTAGTTTCTTGTACAAGCCTATGGTAATTTGAACATTTCATGACTGCGCGTATGAGTGACTTCCGTTTACTATCTATTTTACCAAATTGAGCGAATCTTATCTATAAAAAAATTCGTGAGTTGCTTTGTCGCGTTATCTTTGCTTGTGATCATTAATTTGTTTTACCAAACGAAATTCTTTCGCTTTGATTGCTTGAGGGCAAGCAATAAGCTAAGTATGGGGGGATTTGATAACGCTCCAAATATACATAAATTATCCCTCGAAAATACATTAAATATATACATTAACGCAAGAAATATTGCAAAGTTTGCTTGTTTGTTGTGTAATATTCATTTCCGGACCAAAAGTGACGAAAAGGACTAACAATGCAAAGAAATCCAGTTAAAATGCATAAACGGTCGTTACAAGAAGGATCTAGAAGAAAATTTTAAGAGGAGTTAATGATTAAAGCCAAAGTGTGGCGCACAATATATTTTGTGTGGCGCACTTCTAAACGAATTGAATGCCATTTAATTAATCACCAAGTGCGGCGCACTTTCCAGTTAGTTACTCCCAAATCATAAATGATTGTAATGATTGTGCAACCTTTCACTCCCCTAAATTATGCAACTGAAGACCTATCCTCAAGTATAAATAGAGCACAAATTTTGGTAGAAATCATCACTCAAATCATTCCATTCTCATCTTTCAATCATCAATCACAAGTTCTAGTAGTTTTAGTAGTTCTAAGGAGGTTTTGAAGGTTAACCACCACCTTCATCACTTTCCTGGTAAAGAAGCAAGCAAACCCTCAGAAAGTTGGAGTTGCTAGTGTTACTATAGTCAATTGTTACATTGATCTTGGAAGGCATTGTAAGGTTTTGAACATCTACTCTTGAAATATTGGTAAAAACATGTTTCTATCTTTTGATAATATGAATGTTGAATTTACCATGATTGTTATATGTGTTGTTATTATAATTTTTGAGTAGATTAAACATGTTTGGTTAAGAACTACATGATTATTATGGATCAAACTTGAATTTTGAATGAGCTTTTGATATGAATAATATAAGCTTGATGTTTTTAAACTTGGACTATTTAATCTTTGTTTGATCACAATTTATTCTGGATATAGGTCGAAAGACTCGGTTAAGTGATTGATTTTCAAGTTGTTTGTCTATGACAACTAGACCTTAGCCTTGTGAGGATTGGCTAAGTAAACGAACATTAAACCAAGTACAAAAGGGTTTAACGCTAAACCATATGTCTAACGAACTTGGCTTAGCAAGCTTATACTACTCATTATCAAACACGAATTACGGTTAAAGCATTTTTCATAATAAAAGATAAAGGTCGGAAGGGTTTTTCATTATGAATAATAGATAATCTTTCTAAGTAATTAAACATTCTTAAATCGATTATAATTTCATTCGTGAATCATTCATCTACTTAAGTTTGTCTGTAATGTTTCTTGTTTCTTAACCAAACATGTCCTTTATTTCTTGAATCATATCGTTATCTTTAGATCTGTGAGAATCTATAAGATAATTACCTTTTTCGTAATTTTATCGACTATTTCTTAGAATACCCAATCCTGTGGAACGACATGGTCTTACCTAAAAATCATACTACATATGTGGGTTATACTTTTACCCGTGTGTTTCCCTATAATAATTCGGTACTATCAAACATTATAAATTTAAAGCTTTTGAAACACATCAGAGGATCAGATTGAAGATCCAAACTACCTTGGTGTCATTGGATCTTGGTTTGGTGTATCAAATAAAGTTGGTTTGCTGAATGTGTATGGGCCTCAGTCGAGCTCCCTGAAAGAGTCTCTTTGGTCTTCTCTTGAAAATTTGATCAATTCTTCATATATTGTATGGATCATTTTCTGCAACTTTAATGTGGTTAGGAGTATTAATAAGAGAGCAGGTTCTTCTTTCGATCAAAGAGAGGCTAATGTTTTTAATGATTTTATTTCTCGAGTCGGCCTTTTTGACTTTCTTCTTGGTGGTCACAAATTTACGAGGTTTGACATATCAGGTTCAAAACTCAGTAAATTGGATCGTTTCCTTGTCTCCTCTAATTTCTTTACTATTTGGAATGATGTTGCGGTGACTGTTTTGTGCCGGTCTTTCTCGGACCACTGCCCGATTCTCCTCAACGTTGGTCTTCCTAACTTCGGACCTAAACCATTTAAAGTGTTTGATAAATGGATTGGCGAGATCAGTTTGTTGAACTTAATAAAAAAATCATGGTATGAGTCCTCTTATGGTCCGAGTACTTTTATCCCTGATTAAACCCTCAAGAATAAAATCAAAAAACTTAGATTGGACATCAAAGAGTGGGCTAGTTCTCGTGTGGCTTCTCAAAAAGAAAAAAAAAAGAGGCTCTCACCCGTTCTCTTATCGAATGGGATTGCAAAGCTGAATCTGGCCTTATTTCTTCATCTGATATTGATAAACGGGATGATTTTCTTATAGAGCTTTACAATTTGAATCAATTAAAGCATGAGGATTTGAAGCATAAATGTCGCGTGAAATGGGCGGTGGAAGGTGATGAAAACACAAAGTTTTTTCACTCAATTCTTAAGCATAGGAATGCATCTTTTAACATCAAAGGTGTGTTGGTAAATGGGTCGTGGGTTACAGCTCCTAGTGATATAAAAGATGTTGCAGCTTCTCACTATGCAGAGAGATTTAAAGAGCAAAACAATGTGAGGCCAAAGTTCAGTAGTCCCCTGTTTCGCAAGCTTTCTGATGTTGATGCTAGTTTTCTAGAATCAATTTTTACTATGGATGAAGTGAAAAACGCGGTCTGGTCATGTGCCGGTTCTAAAGCCCCGGGACCGGATGGCTTAAATTTCAATTTCCTCAAAGAATACTGGGAGATCCTAAAGATCGAGTTCTTTAACTGCATCAAGTATTTTGAAATCACATGCAGACTTGCAAATGGATGCAATCCCTCGTTCACAGTTTTAATCCCAAAAAAGAGTGACCCTCTTAGCTTTTCGGATTACATGCCAATTAGCCTTATCGGATGTGTTTGTAAGATCATATCTAAAATCCTTGCTCTGAGGCTCGCAAAAGCCATTACTTCTATCATAGCCCCAAATTAAACTGCGTTCTTATCTGGAAGGAAGATTCTTGACGGAAGCTTAATTGCAAATGAAATTTTACGTGTGGCTAAGCTTGAGGATCTCAAACTCCCCCCTTCAAAGTTGACTTTGAAAAGGCGTTCGATAGCGTTTGTTGGAGTTTTTTGCTAGACGTCATAAGGCAAATAGGTTTCGGGTATAAATGTCTTACTTGGATTAAATCATATATCTCTTCGGCTTTGATCTCCATTCTTGTTAATGGTTCTCCTTCTAAGGAGTTCAAAATGGAAAGAGGCCTTAGACAAGGAGCCCCACTCTCGCCTTTTCTTTTTCTCCTCATTGTTGAGGCCCTCAAAATCTCCATTCTCAAAGCTTGTAATAAAGGTTTATATAAAGGTATTTTCTTAGCAGGGGGTAATGATAACCTTTCTTTTCTTCAGTATGCCGATGGTGTATTATTCTTTAGAAAATGGTCTAGATCTAACGCAAATA
Source organism: Tanacetum coccineum (assembly GCA_026074375.1). NCBI lineage: Eukaryota > Viridiplantae > Streptophyta > Magnoliopsida > Asterales > Asteraceae > Tanacetum > Tanacetum coccineum. The sequence goes on along the minus strand of BQNB010138558.1, from coordinate 7,619 downwards.
CCCTTATTCTTATTCTCAAATGCTTTGAGGAGGGTCTAAAGGTTAATTTGGCTAAAAGTAGAATGTTCGGAGTGGGGGTCGGTATGGAGGAAGTTGAAACATTAGCCACGTCGCTTGGTTGCTTACATGATTCCATTTCGTTTATGTATCTTGGGCTTCCAGTTGGGAGAAGAATGAATGTGTGTGACGGGTAAAACATTGTTGTTGAGTGTTTAAGAGCTCGATTGTCCGCCTGGAAGGCAAAATCCCTTTCTATCGGGGGCCGCCTTACTCTTATCCAATCTATTCTTAGAAGCATTCCTCTTTATTATCTATCCCTATTTAAGGCCCATGTTAAGATTATTAATATCATGGAGTCCATTCGTGCTCGTTTCTTATGGGGGTTTAAAGAGAATGAGAAAGGTATAAGTTGGGTCAAATGGAATAGTATTCTCCCTAGTCGTAAGTTGGGAGGTCTTGGGGTGGATAGTCTCCATGCTAAGAATCTTGGGCTTCTTGGCAAATGGAAATGGAGATTTCTATCAGAAAAATATGCCTTTTAGAGGAAAGTGATTAATGACTTTTATGGTAGAGATGGTGGGTTTGTTTCCATCTCATATGGTAGAATACAACATGGCGTTTGGTGCGAGATTGTCAAGGCAATCACACACATTGAGAAGCTTAATCCTTCCTTCTCATCCTCATTTAAATTAAAAGTGTCTAACGGTTCGAATACTCTCTTTTGGAAAGATAGATGGTGTGTGGACGGCCTCTGTCTAATGGACCGTTTCCCTAGGCTTTTCGCTCTTGATATGAATAAAAAAATTTCTATAAAAGACCGTTGGATCTTCTTTAATGATTCTTGGACATCGAATTGGAATTGGAGTTTCCTTCCTCGTGGTCGCGCCCTGGATGATCTTTCAAATCTCTTATTAAACATGGGTGATTTGGTTCTTTCGAATAATAGTTCTGATAGTTGGTTTTGGGAAAGGGACTCTTCAGGCTCCTTTAAGGTTAACACTCTCTCGGTTGGGCTATAAGATATCATCTTCGCAGAAGATCACATTGGGGCTCACCATTTATGGAATTCTTGGATACCCCCCCATAAAATTAATTTATGTGTTTGGAGGGCTTCTATCAACCGATTGCCTACTCGGTCTAACCTTGCTTCTAGGGGGCTTACCTTACCATTTGTTAAATGTCCTTTTTGCGACACAAATGAGGAAGTTTTGGATCATTACATTTTAAAATGTCCCCGTGTTATCCCGATATGGAGGAAAATGTAGAGTTGGTGGCAGCTCTCCACCCCGGTTGTGTTCCCCTCTTTCTCCATTAAAGATATTAGTCTTGGTTGCTTTGTTAACATGGGTTGCCCCAAGCTCAACAAAATCATTCATGGTGTTTTTCAATGTGGTGTTTGGGCAATTTGAAGTGGATAAAAAAGGTTATCCATGCCCCAATTGGCTCGCGTGATAAAGTGTTAGAAGAGGATGTTTTTCCTTCCATTCAAAGTTTAGCAAAGTCGTAGATCTCGGCTAGATGCAAGTCCCTTCTGTGCAACTGGAATTGTTGGATCACATGTCCCAATTCTCTTTTAGATTTGTTCTAGCCTGCTTGTGTTTTGTTTGGTTTCTTTAGCCACTGTTTTATCCTTCCTTTTTTGGTTCCTTGCTGGCTTTGCCCCTTTTTGTATCTCTTTTTTTGGTTTCCTTCTCGGACCCGTTTATTAATTCTAGCTTTTAAAAAAAAGCTTATAAAAAATTTAAAAATTAAAAGGAAATAAAATAATAATAAAAAGTTAGAAAACAAAAAAATTAAAAAAAAAGTGAGTAAACTACATTTTTGGTCCTCGTGGTTTGTCGGGTCTTTCACTTTTAGTCCATTTTTCAAAAAAGTTACGGATCTTCTCCAAAGTCTGACGACCCATAACCTATTTGTTTTCTTATCATGAGTAGGGTTTTAAGGCTTTATAAACCCTTCACCCTAGCTCATTTTACACGACACATACAGCCTTAATGCTCTCCAAAAGCTACCATTCTCCTCCTTATACTCTAACAACCGGTTTACAAAACCCTAATAGGGTTTTATTGATTTTCGGTTCTTCTTCACACCTTCTGTTCTAATTCGGTTAATCCTAAAAGGTTAATCTAATTGTGGTTTGATCCCAAGGCTGTTCTAGAAGGTGTAAAACTTTGGTTTATAGGTTGCCAAGGCGTGACAACAAGTAGAAACAATTAGGGTTTCGTTAAGGTGGTTTTTGGTAGAATCTGCCCTAATTCGGTTCTACCGAATTCGGTGGAAACTCTAATCCCACTTTCTGATTTTTGGTGCTATTCATTTGAGAGGATTTTGGTACTTGATGTTAGTAGGTTTTGTGTTATAAAGGTTGTTTGGGATACAAATGAAGCTAGGCTAGCATCCGGGCGCACTCGTTGGACTGTGTGAGCACTCGTAGAGGTGGTATCTTAACCACTTTTGTTTCATTAACATTTGATTCTTCAAGAGGTTAGCTTTCTATTACCCTTTTGTTTATTTATTGTGTGTTAACCATATGTACCAAACTTGATCCATATCTGCTGCGTATTCATAGTTGTTAATGGTTAACATGTTATTAAATCCCAACAATACTTTCATCAACAAGAACCAAAATATTACTATCACGAGTTGAATATAAACAAGCCAAAACGAAAAAGTAACTTGTTATACTTAGAGCCATATTTGAAATACAATCACTATTACGCGTCGAGTGTACAACACTCTTAGTTACAACTTTTAATAAACGTTCTTTGCTCATCATGAACACAGTCACATACAAATGATCGACAAAATCCTATAAATGCCAGGTCACTTTCCTCTACTGCTTCTTCTTTCAAGTTTAGAAACTGAAATGCAGGTTTATTAGTTAGCTTAGTACTTAGTCACTTCATAACAAGTATACACATTTGTAACCAACTTTTAAGCCTCGTATAATTCTTAAATAGTAGTCGACTAACAAGTTTTGACCGTGGTTATAAATTGATTTGAAGATGTTACTACAAATGATCTCTATCAACAAATTAAAAGTTGCGTCAGATGCTTGTAAATCTGAACACACCCTAATCCCTTAAGCCAAACAATGAGCACACAGATTTGGAGCGATGATATAAGACACATATAGTGTGGAGTGACATTCGTTGTTGTAGGATGATGGTTGATGCATTGGGCATCTCTTTCTCATCATCTTTCTCCCGGAAAGTTAGGAGGGGCGATGCGACTTAATTTTAGAATGATGTGTGGGTTCCTGGACACTTTAACCCCTTAAATTTGTGTCCCCTCATCTCTTTGCACTTGAATCAGCTCAAAACTGTTTTGTTAGGGATCGTTGGGTTATGGGTTGCAATGGATGGGAAGGTGATTGGTGTCGGACTCGTGATTTACGAGGAAGAGCTTACGATGACTTATTTGCGTTGATTGTTACTCTATCTGAGGTAGCTCTATCCTATGATCGCCCTGATAGTTGGCGGTGGGGCCTCGACAACAATGGTGTCTTATTTGTAAAAAGGATTTCCTCTCTTGTTGACAAGGTTTTGCATGATGGAATTACTGTTGCATCTCATAAGTGGGTATCGTTGTTGCCTAAAATGATTAATTTTTTTATGTGGCGGTTAAGCCTTGATCGCCTTCCAACGAGGACAAAATTAGTTGATATAGGTGTTGGAATTATTAGTGAGTTTGGTAAGTTTTATCACTCAAAAAAAGCTGTTGCCTCTTGTTTTCTACATACCGCCATCTTGCGTTGCAAACTCTAGTTGTTGCTATTCGAAGTTTGCGTGTGTGAACTGTATCAATCCTGGAGTGCCTTGGCTCGTAGACTCCAGCAACTTTACGGGGTGCCGAACGTACTTAAAAGGACAGGGATTTGGCTTCTCGTACGGTCCAAGTTTCTCTTTTGTTTGTCATTTTTATCTTTGTTGCTACTTTTCACATCACCTACTTGTTGTTTGAAATGCTTACAAAAGACTCTTGAAGCATTATCATGTTGTGGGTTCTGTCCTTAGAAGTATTCATGTTGTGGGTTCTATCTTTAGAAGTATTCACATCACCTACTTGCGTTTCGCATCACCTACTTATGATTTGGTTTCATTATATTTTGCTTGCAAAAGATGCTGCAACAAAATGTTCACTTGATATTCAACAAGAGGTGTGGATTTAGACTCAGTTCTTTGTCTTATGTGCGGTGAAGTTCCAAAGGACATTGATCATATATTTTCTTTGAGTCGTTTCATCATTCTGGTGTGGAAAAAGATTCTTGATTGGTGGCGGATCAACTACCCTGTTTCGAATGGTGTTGTGAATGCGTTAAGATCTGCTAATTTCCTCACTGGAGATCCTAAGGTTAATAAGGCCTTTTTTGCTATTAGGCTAGTTATGCTTTGGTGTATTTGGAAATGGCGAAACAAGGTTGTTCGTGCTCGGTCCAAGTATCGCTCTTCTATCATTAATTCTGATATTGTGAAGGAGGTGCAAGTTCTTTCCCACCTATAGATTCATAATCGAAGCCAGGAAACAGTAGTTTCGTGGCAGGCTTGGAAGAATAATCCTTATTTAGCTTTAATGGGTGACTAGTCCTTGGTTTTTTTTTTTTGTCTTTTTGTTTGTTGTTGTTTATGGTTCTTGTGCCTCTGTCTTAGAGGCCCGTGGTGTTTTTGGTGCTGCTCTCCTTTATTTTGAGGTGAAAGCTTTTAATTAATTTGCCTTAAAAAAAACAAATACACGCATGATTGTACACAAAATTGTATTTATAAAAAAAACTACTTTAAATATAACTTTTATAAAATGATACTACATGTGACTTATAATAAAATTTTACTTTTTTAGCTTTCACGTTATTTCCGGTTAGCAAGATCCTCGACTTCCCCGCTAAGAACCCAATTCCATATATCTTTGTCTTATTTGAGTTTATTTCAAACCTGATGGTTATTTGACACACTCCGTGATTCTCATAAGATTTTTTGCATTTGATTGTTGAGCAACGAGGCCGACCTGACCCGACCCGACCATACCCGACATGAATCAAAAATCGATTTTGAGGAAAATGTGAACCGAGAACTGAACCAGAGTGAACATAGCGAAATTGAACCGAAGTTAACCTAGCGAAATGAGTTTAGATAGTTTAGATGTGTTTATTTTGGTTTTGACCCGAACCGAACCGAGAAAAACCGAAACTGAAAACCATAATTATATAAAACCGAAAACCGAACCGAATAAGGTCGGTTTGGCTCAGTTTATCGGTTCGATTTGATTTTCGATTAATTTTACTCAACCCTATTTGATTCTTTCCATTCTCATCATTAATATATATTAGAGATGAGAAATTACAATACCACTCCTACCAAATTTAACGCCTTTAAAAATACTATTTGTTACATCATCTTTTAAAGTCACATTGGTTCGTTTGGTAGGATGTAATAAAATATTAAATGAATGGAATAAGCGATGTAATGAAATAAATGATGTAATGTAATAATTCATTACCCTTATTAATAATGTTTGGTTGATATGATATGACGTAATGCAATCGATAAGAAAAAGTCTAAAATGACCATAGTTAATAAGAAGTGTATTTAATATGGTTAATTAATGGTGGACTTTTATGTAATTTTGATTACATACGGACACAATGAAAAAAAAAAGGGACCCTCTTTGGAATGAAAATGTAGTTTTTGACGTAATTGAGTCATTCATTGAATGAATGATTACATTGTATAATTGTAACCAAACAAGGAATTTTTCATTCAATCGTATAACCGTTTACATTCCAAACTTTAATTACATCACTTACCAAAACACACGGTTTTGTTGGTAGGATTGTAATGAAATATTAAATGAATATGAATAAGCGATGTAATGGAATAAATGATGTAATGTAATAATTATTACCCTTATTAATAATGTTTGGTTGGTATGATTAGGACGGATTGCAACAATCGATAAGACAAAGACTCAAATTGTCATAGTTATAAGAAGTGTATTTATTGTGGTTAATTAATGGTGGGACTTTTTATGTATTTTTGATTACAAAAATTAACGGACGAAATGAAATGAAGAAGGTGGACCCATAGTAAAAGAATTATGTAGTTTTTGTATAATGAGTCCATTCATTGTAATGAATGATTAATTGTATAATTGTAACCAAACAGATTTTTCCATTAATCGTTAATAACCGTTTCCATTCAACTTTCATTACATCATACCAAAACACTACGGTTTCGTTGGTAGGATGTAATGAAATGTAAATGAATGGACATAAGCGATTGATGTAATGAAATAAATGATGTTATGTAAAATTCATTACCCTTATTAATTATGTTGGTTGATATGATATGACGTTAATGCAATCATAAGAAAAAGATTAAAAATGGTCTGTAGTTAATAAGAAGTGCATTTAATGTAGGTTACATTAATTATTGGAATTTTTTGTAATTTTGATTACATTAGGACGCAATTGAAAAAAAAAAGAAAGGGAACCCCTATGAAATGAAAAAAAAAGTTGTTTTTGATGTAATGAGTCATTCATTGACTGAATGATTACATTGTATAATTGTAACAAGGTCAATACGCCGTATAGAGGAAATCCTAATATAGCGTATAACGGATACGCAGTATTGGGTTTAAATAGTTAGGGTTCGTTTGGTAGGATGTAATGAAATATTAAATGAATGGAATAAGCGACGTAATGGAATAAATGATGTAATGTAATAATTCATTACCCTTATTAATAATGTTTGGTTGGTATGATAGGACGTAATGCAATCGATAAGAAAAAGACTAAAATGTCCATAGTTAATAAGAAGTGTATTTAATGTGGTTAGTTAATGGTGGACTTTTATGTAATTTTGATTACATTACGGACGTAATGAAAAAAAAGGAGGGGGCCCCTATGGAATGAAAATGGTAGTTTTTGATGTAATGAGTCATTCATTGTAATGAAGCATTACATTGTATAATTGTAAACAAACAAGATTTTTCCATTCAATCGTAATAACCGTTTCCATTCCAACTTTCATTACATCATACCAAACACTACGTTTGTGTTTATAACATAACTCTTTTACCTAATTTTTTTTGGCCTTTTGGGCAAGACCTTGGATATTTAGAGACATGAAATTCATTTATAAAACTCATGATCTCCTTGGCTTTTCACTATCTCTTCAATGTCATTCATACAACCTTCCATCTTGTATCCCATCGCTTGTCCCACTTTAATCAAAATCTTCTATAAGATGAAGCATCGCACCACCTGTTTTAGGAGTACTAACACTTTAAAATAACCTGAACAACCTGAAGTATTAACATTCTCCGTATATATTGCCGTAGAATCAGCTCCCTTGCCTGAAAATTCATCCACATGATCCAAGTGTGAGTTAACTTTTGACCTATCACAAGGAGTAAATCCTGGTGGATATTGTAGATCACCTTTTGATTGTTGAGTAACAGAATTTCCAGGTTTCTTCTTATTAAGCATTGCATAAATATTAAACGGATCCTCTGATTTCTCATCTTTAGAGTCCTCTTTATGAACTCCCTTGAAGGCTGAGGACTTCATCTCGACATGTTCTGGTTCCTCAAACAAAGTTTCTGGAATTTCAACAGATTCACTC
>BQNB010138557.1:0-17689 GCA_026074375.1 Tanacetum coccineum | reverse complement strand
AATCTTATTTCTTGGGTGTTGATTTTCAAAAATAAAATAATCATCTTCAGAAATGTATTAAAAAAATTTATTTTCAAAGATATTTGACCACTCAAACAACAACTACAGCTCTTTAAATAGAAAACGGGTCATTGTTTGAGGGGGAGAAAATGTCAAATATCTTCTTCAAAAATGTTAATTTGTGATAAAAGGAAACGGTTTTAAACAATAAAGGGTGAATATTTAAAGGGGAGTTAATTAATTTTAACTCAATCGGGCTTTATTTGTTATGTGTTTAATTCTTTAAGGGTATTATTGCAATATGTGAGACTCATTCTTGATAAATAAACCTTAGGGATTAGTTTGGCCATTTGAGAAACTATTTTATGCCTTAGGTAATGTTTATTAGGAAAGTGAAAGCTCTAGTAAACCTCAGGGGGCATTTTTGCCAAAACCTAAAAGATTTAAAACAAAAACACCCCCTTCCCTGGTTTTCTTATACACACACGAACACACTCAATTTTTTCCTACATTGTTGATTTTTCAAGACTTTCAAGAACTCGTACAACCTTCGTTTAATCAATAGGTATTCATGTTATAATGCTTAAACACCTATATATCTGACCTAAACGTGAGAATTTGCTCGAAAAACCCTAAAAATCGACCTAACTTTCATCACCTTGAAAAGTGCTTGAAACATTAAATTGATTAAGGGGTTTTGTTGGGATTAAAAGTCTTCTTGATGCTGTTAGAATTACTGCTGCTCAAGTTTATGTTAATACGGATCTGATGAAGTTAGTGCTACTCATGAACTTCAAAGAAAATATGTTAAGTGTTTACTACTGCTAGTACATAGTTAGTACTGCTAGTGAATATTAGTACTGCTGGTACAAAAGTTAATGCTGCTAGTGAAAGTTACTACTCTTAGTACAAAGACTGCTTGAAGTTAATGTTGCTGAAGAGTTACTACTACTCAAGAAAATATTCTAAGTAGTTAGTACTGCTAGTATTAAGTTAGTACTGCTAGTGTAAGTTAGTACTGCTTACATGATATGATTAGTTATTTATAGAAAAAAATTTATATACTTACGGAAGTATTGTAAGTCGAGTAGGATACTTTGAGAGGATTGATGACCAAAAATTTTATATACTTATAGAGATTGATGTACCAAACCAAAAATTAATCTTTTTCTTAGTTTCAAGGTCTTTGTAACCCGAATACTTTGAGAGTATTCGTATTGTTATCATTAATAATATTGGAGCTTATTTGTTGAATTGTATGTTCATTAAATTACTGTTTCATTGATAATTCTTCTTAATATTAAAGATTAGATTCCGCGTAATCTTTAATACATTCAAACAAAACTTTTACTATAGTTGTGTTAGATTTATCTAATATAACTAAACCTTAAACAAGCATAAGGAATTCGATCTATTAAAGTGGGATCAACAAGTGGTATCAGAGCTTGTTTAAAAGCTTTAAATAAGAAGAACTTGTTTTTATACACAAGTTATTTTGCTAAAAGATATGGATCAAGATTCTGCACACATGGTAGCTGCATCTAAAGTTCCCATGCTCAAACCTAGTGAGTTTGAGATATGGAAGATGAGGATTGAATAATATATCCAGATTATAGACTATGCACTGTGGGAAGTCATAGAGAATGGTGCAACCTTGCCAAAAACAACAATTGTGGAAGGAGTTATGACAGAGATGCCTATTACTACTGTTGAAGAAAAGGCTCAAAGAAGATTATAGGTGAAAGCTAGAAGTACTTTAATGATGGGCATTCCCAATGAACATCAATTAAAGTTTAACTCTATAAAGGATGCTAAGAAGTGACTGGAAGCGGTAGAAAAGAGATTTGGTAGGAATGCAGCTACTAAAATGACTCAAAGGAATCTCTTAAAGCAGCAATATGAAAACTTCACTGCTCCAAGCTCAGAGATGCTTGATCAAACTTTTGATAGGCTTCAAAAGCTTGTGAGTCAGTTGGAGCTTTTGGATGAAAAGCTTTCACAAGAAGATGTTAATCAGAAGTTATTAAGAAGTTTGTCACCTAAGTGGAACACACATGCTGTTGTGTGGAGGAATAAAGCTGATTTGGATACAATGAGCATGGATGATCTCTACAGCAACCTCAAAGTGTATGAACCAGAAGTTAAAGGGATGTCTATCTCAAGTTCAAGCACACAGTACATGGCTTTTGTGTCCTCTTCAAATAACAACACTAGCAGCACTAATGAAGCAGTTAATACTGCTCATGGAGTTTCTACTGCTAGCACTCAAGTTAATGCTGCTAACTCTACAAATATTGATAACTTGAGTGATGCTGTTATTTGTGCATTCTTTGCTAGTCAACCAAATAGTCCTCAACTTGTACATGAGGACTTGCAACAAATCCATCCAGATGACATGGAAGAGATGGATTTGAGATGGCAAATGGCCATGTTGACTATGAGGGCAAGAAGGTTTTTGAAGAATACAGGAAGGAAGCTTACTGTTAATGGCAATGAGACTATTGGTTTTGATAAGTCCAAAGTGGAGTGCTACAACTGCCACAAGAGGGGACATTTTGCTAGGGAGTGCAGAGCTCCAAGAAATCAAGACAACAAGAACAAGGAAAGCTCAAGAAGGAGTGTGCCTGTGGAAACATCTACTTCCACAGCTTTGGTGTCATGTGATGGTCTTGGTGGATATGACTGGAGTGATCAGGCAGAGGAAGGGCCTAATTATGCACTCATGGCTTTCTCATCTTCAAGTCCTGACTCAGAGGTATCCAATGATTCTATTTGTTCAAAATCTTGTTTGGAAACTGTTGAACTTCTTAAATCTCAAAATGATCAACTATTAAAAGATTTAAAGAAATCTGAGTTAATGGTTCTAGGTTATAAGACAGGTTTAGAGTCAGTGGAAGAAAAACTTGAAGTTTATAAAGCAAATGAGTCTATTTATTTACAAGATATTAAGGGCTTAAAATTTGAAATTCATATAGGAGAAATAACTATTAGAGAGCTTAGGAAGAAGCTTGAAATAGTTCAAAAAGAAAAAGATGGCATTCAACTTAATGTAGATAAATTTGAACATGCATCTAAAAGTTTAAACAAGCTCATAGAGTGTCAGATAGTTGACAATTGCAAGAAAGGTTTAGGCTATGAAAATTATAATGCAGTTCCACCTCCCTACACAGGAAATTTCATGCCTCCAACACCTGACTTGTCTTTTACTGGTTTAGATGAGTTTGTTAATGAGCCTGTAGTTGAGAACTGTAAAGCTATGTCTAGTGAAGAAGAGCCTAAGGTAGTTAGGAAGTATGATGATGCCCCAAGTATTGAAGAATGGGTGTCAGATGATGAGGAAGAGGATGTGTCTCAGCCTAAAAAGTTCATGAAAGATTCAACTCAATAGAACCTACTGAAGATAAAGAAAGAGAACTTTGGGTAGAGTTGAAGAGACTATTTGAACCTGTTGATGATGATAAGTTATGGAAGTCTCAGAGGTATATGCATGATCCATTGACATGGAGGTTATATGATACATGTGGTGTTCACCATGTATCTACAAACAGATGACATGATATCTTTATGTTGGTTGAGAAAGATTATCCACTGACAAGAGGGCTGTTGACTTTGATGCAATGTAACAAGCTGCAAGTGGATCAATATTTAGAGATGGCAGATGAGCTTTTAAGGAAAATTGTCATACTAGCAAACAGACCAAGATAGTAAAGTGTTTGGAAGCATCCTCTCTACACAGAAGGTTTAATTCAGAAGAAACTTGATGATTAACAAGATGAATATCAAGTTTAGGGGAGGATTGTTAGGAATAAAGGCGTCTCAAGTTAATTAATTGCCGATAGAAGAATCTACTGTTGTTGAAGATTAGAAGAAATAGTTTAAGTCATTAGTACTGCTAATGAGAATAGTTAGTACTTGTCTAATAAACAAATGTGTTAGTACTGCCAGTTTATTAGTACAGTTAGTTATGTAGTTTAGTACCTGTTGGAATAAATAGTTAGTAACTCTGCTAAAGTGATATGCATGAGTTATATTAGGAATGATATCAATAACACTTGACGCGTTTTGTAAGCCCATTAGGGTTTCCTTGGTGTATAAAAGAAATCCTAATACATAGATCTAGATATCAGTTTTACACATCAGTTTTCATATTAGTATTCATAGTTTGCATAGCAATCATAGTTAGTATTCACAGCTTTTTTGTAATTCAAAATAGTATTTAATATATTGAAAGTTTAGTAAAGATCTTGTTTTTATTGTTTCATTGTTCTTCTTAGTATTGCAAACTAGATTCCTCATAGTTTTGTGATAATCTCAATCTTAGTTTACCATAGTTATCTTGGATTTATCCCAATATAACAAAGCTTTAACAGCTAAAGTAAGATCATCAATAAGGGATCAACAAGAACATTATGTATAGTGTTTGATTTAAAGAACATAGTTCCTAAAGGAGGTTTAACTTGCCTTTTTGCAAAAGCCACATCTGATGAATCTAAACTTTGGCATAGAAGGCTAGGTCACTTAAATTTAAAAAAAAAAAATACCATGATACATTGGAAAAGGGAAAACTGTAAAAGGTTTAACCATCAAAACTATTTTGCAATGATCAAACCTGTGTTTGATTGTCAAAATGGAAACAGGCATTAAGCCTCATGTAAGTCCAAAACAGAGAACTCAATCAGTCTTGCCTTTACATTATGTTGCATATGAAACTTGTTTGTGTCCAACATTTGTAAAAACCTTATGAAGAAAATGTAATGCCTATTTGTAAAATGATGATAAGCAATAGGTTTACATGGTTTATCTTACTAGCTACTAAGATGAACAATTGCATCTTAAGTCCTTTATACAAGATATAAAATCTGTAGATCACAAGGTTAAGGTGATTAGATGTGATAATGGAACTAAATCAAAAACAGAGAAATGAATTCATTTTGTAAAACGAAGGTATTTTGTGACAATTTAGTACTAGCTAAACTCCTCAACAAAATGGAGTTGCTGAGAGGATAAATAGGACACTAATTGAGGCTGCTAGGACTATGCTAAGCTGATTCAAGTTTTGCCAACTACTTTTCATGGGCAGAAAGCATCAATACTTGCTTGCAATGCAAAATAGAGTTATTAGTAGTTAGCCTCATATACAAACCCCATCATGAACTTTTTTACATGGTAGAACTCCAACTTTAAGTTTTATGAGACCATTTGTGTGTCCTGTTACCATTCTTAATACCATAGATCACTTAGGCAAATTTGATAGTAAGGCTGAAGAAGGTTTCTTTGTTGGATACTCTTTGAATAGTAAAGCCTTTAGAGTATTCAATAGTAGAACAAGGATAGTGGAAGAAAACTTGCATATTAGGTTTAGTGAAGTACACCTAATGTTGTAGGTAGAGAACCAGATTAGCAATTTGATAATGATGGCAAATCCGCAAGAACCAATAAATTATGAGCCATATGTTGCAGGTACACAGTCCTAATGGTTTTGCCAGGTACACAAAGCAAGTAATAAAGCAGTTCAAGCTAGAAAGGAGATAGAAACCTGTCAAAGAATCATTTTTGCTACCATTATAGAGCGCTGATCAACCTATTATCAAGATCCAAAGAGTTTCTCAAGATGATAGAATCAAAGTGTATGGGGGGGGGTTTTAGAAGATGGGTTAAAAAAAAAAAAAAAAAAAAAAAAAAAAAAATCAAAATAAGAGGATGGCCTTAAACTGATGAAGGAAAGAAGGCTGATGAAGATCCAAGAAAAAGAAAAGGTAATGTAAAGATCAGAGAAGGAAGATAATGTTAGACAACACTAACAATGTATATGCTGCTGTCATAAAATGAATTAATAAGCGTTTGGTTGGAAAAACAAGCATTAAACTTTCATTAGATCTAAATATGCCTAGGTGGGGGGGGGGTTGTGATGATGGGCTTTGGAAGATTATAGCATATTTTTGAACTTGGAGGGGGCTTAAGAGATGATAAAAATGATGGTGCAGTGGCTGACATAAACAATTTTGGATACAAATCCAAGTTCAGTCCAATCCAACTACAAGAATTCATAAAATGCATCCTCTTTATCATGATTGGAGATTTTCAATCCACTAGCACAAACAAAAAGATGATTAAGAATTTGGGGAATATGGTTTGTTATACTATTCAACAAAGAAACAAACCATAAAGAAGCCCTTCAAAACTGCTTGTTTGCTTGCTTTTATCACAGGAAAACCCAAAAGGTAATTCAAAATACATTGAAGTAACCAAGCTAGATAAGGCTATGACAGAAGAACATCACAATTCCAGTATAAGAAGTTTGGACATTAGAGGATTTACCAAATGGAAAAAGGGGCTATATGCTCTAATGGGTTTTCATCAGAATAAAAATGAATGATAGGGGAATTGTGATAATAAATAAAAGTAATATTGGTTGCTCAAGGGTACAACAAGAAGAAGGATTGACTATGATGAAGTCTTTGCCCTGGTTGCAGAGAATTGAAACAATTAGGCTAATTTATAGCTTTGCTTTCATTTAAAGATTTTGTGGTGTATCAAATGGATGTAAAAAGTGTTTTTCTCTATGGGAAGATTGAAGAAGAGGTGTATGTATGTCAACCACTAGGATTTGAAGATCCAGACTTTCCTGATAGAGTATATAAGGTTGAAAAAGCATTGTATGGACTACATCAAGCTCCTAGAGCTTGGTATGAAACCTTGTCAACATATCTGTTAGACAATGGGTTTCAAAGAGGGAAAATTGACAAGAACTTATTGATCAAAAGGCACAAAGGTAATATTTTCCTAGTCTAAGTTTATGTGGATGATATCATCTTTGGTTCAAAAAAGAAGGAGCTATGCATTGCATTTGAGAAGTTGATGCATGAGAAATTTCAGATGAGTTCTATGGGAGAACTTACATTCTTTTTGGGATTACAAGTAAAGCAGAAGAAGGATGGCATATTTATTAGTCAAGATAAATATATTGAAGAAATTTTAAAGAAATTTTGGTTTACAAAAGTCAAGACTGCAAGCACACCAATGGAAACTCAAAAGCCTCTGCTCAAGGATAAAGATGGTGAATAAGTGTATGTTCATAAAAGTATAGGTAAGTGATTGGTTTCGATTGATGTATCTTACATCTTCAAGACCCGACATCATGTTTGTAGTGTGTGCCTGTGCTAGATACCAAGTCAATCCAAAGGTTTCACATCTTCATGTTGTGAAAAGGATTTTTAGGTACTTAAAAGGTCAACCAAAATTGGGCATTTGGTATCCAAAAGATTCTCCTTTTGATTTGGTAGCATACACAGATAGTGATTATGCTGGAGCAAGCTTGGATAGGAAAGTCTAACAACCAAGGTTTGTTAATTTCCTATGGATGTGATTAATATCATTGGCAGTGCAAGAAACAACAGTGTTGCAATTCCACAACAAAAGCTGAAATATGTGGCTGCTATTCAATTTGTTTGTGGGACAAGTACTTTGACTCAAAATCAACTACTTTGATTATGGTAACAATTTATGCATACCAAAAATTTTTATTGACAATAACATTACAATATAACATAATTATAATCTTGTTTTTCATTCACATATAAAGCATAATAAAGATCAGAATCATTTTTATTAGAGATTGGCAATGAAAAGAAATTTTTTCAAATGTTAAAAAATCCAAACTGACAGGAATGTTGCAAATTTGCTTACAAAAGCATTTGATTTAAGTAGATTTCAATAATTGATTGTTAGAATTGGAAAGCTAAATCCTTAAAGTCTTTTATCTCTTTAATGTTTTTGTAGAGTTTTTGTATGAATTTAGTATTGTTATTCAAGTCATTAAAAATTCTTCATGCTATTAATTTTAATAGTACTGTTAGTTATAGCTTAATACTGAGCCTGATTCTACTGTTAAGTTATACTTAAGTACAGCTAGGAAATAATACTAGAGATAATTGTGAAAATTGATATGGCTTGTGAGTTTCGTGTTTTTTAGGACTAACATTCTTGCAGGAAAGCAAAGAAAGTGTTTAAATTGATGATAGGAATAGCTATTTAGAATGGAGATTGGGAGTTTAATGCTGGTGACTCAAAGTTAAAGCTGAAAGGCAATAACTATACTACTTCAGCAGAAAGTTAATGCTGCAGAGGGTATTTTCCATAAATATTCTAAGAAAGTTTCGATTAAGGGTATCAATTAATTCTTTAAGCAAATTTCACTCTGTTTAAATACTCTCTAACTACAAACCTAACGCAATTTAATCATCCATTTATCAAAACCCACAAAATAACGACTCTAAAGTTTGTTGATAACACATAATAAGGTAGCATTTTTGTATAAACCCACAGAGAGGAATGGTTTTTGAAACAATGATGGATTTTTTAAATGCACAGGTTAGGATTTAGCTAGTTTGCCTATAAGGCATGCATTAACGATAATCCTACTATATATATTTCTTGCATTGAACAGTTCTGGTCTACTGTCAAGGCCAAAACTATCAATGGGGAAGAACAGTTACATGCCCTAGTAGATGGCAAGAAGATAATCATCACTGAATCAATCCGTTAGAAGAGATCTTCAACTAGCAGACGAGGAAGGTGTTGATTGTTTACTAAATTCTACCATCTTTGAACAACATACATTGATGGAATATGAAAAATTTTTCACAAAAACACACTTTTTATAAAATAAAAAGGGTGCGGTTGATGTGTGAGTGAAATTGGTTTGCATGTCTTTTTCCCCACAATGGAAATTCTAATTCATAGCAAATACATAAATATAGTATATAGGAGGGTTGTGTGGGATGAGTGGCTATTTTATAGTGTCTAAGTCCAAAGACTACTGCCTGGAATGAATTAGTAGTACTATGGCATCTGCCATTATCTGTTTAGCTACAAACCAGAAGTTCAATTTCTCAAAATTCATTTTTGAAAGTATGATTAGAAACTTAGAGAATTTGTTTGGTAAATTTTTGATGTATGCGAAGGATTGTTGCAAATAATATTTGAATCAACAACTTGATGGGCTGCCAACTCATAAGAGAATTTATAATGCACCCTCTCACACTAAGAAGATTTTTGGAAATACGAGAAGGGTAGGCAAAGGTTTTTCTGGTAGAGTAACACCTTTATTTCCAACAATGGTGGTACAAAACGAATCAGAATTGGGTGAAGGTTTAACAAATCCAATTGATCCCCATCACACACCCATCGTTACTCAATCATCTACTCAACCTCAAAAGACATAAAAACCTAGGAAGTCTAAAAGAAAGGACACTCAGGTACCTCAGCCTAGTGATCCTAGTGAAAATGTTGCGGATGAGGCTGTTTATAAGGAGTTGGGTGACAGTTTGGTGAGGGCTGCCACTACTACTTCTAGCTTAGAAACAGAGCAGGACAGTGGTAACATAACTAAGACCCGATCCAAGGCAACACCAAATAAATCTAGTTCCCTAGGAACTACTTCAGGTGGTGGTCCCAGGTGCCAAGAAACCATGGGGGATACTATTGCTCAAACTAGGTTTGAGAATGTATCTAAACATTCCAATGATTCACTGCTCGCAAGAGGTAACACACTTCGAAGTGATGAGGATAGACTTAAACTTGATGAATTGATGGCACTATGTACCACTTTACAAACCAGAGTTCTTGATTTGGAGAAGACAAAGACCACTCAAGTAATGAGATTGCTAGTTTGAAAAGGAGGGTCAAGAAGCTTGAAAAGAAAAATAGGTCAAGAACTCATAGGCTGAAGAGATTATACAAATTTGGTTTGACTGCTAGGGTAGAATCCTCTGATAATGAAGAAAGTTTGGGTGAGGATGCATCCAAACAGGGGAGGATTGATGCTATTAATGCAGATAAAGAAATTACCCTGGTTAATGTTCAAAATGTGGATGGAGAGATGTTTGATGTGAATGTTTTAGATGGTGAAGAGGTGTTTGTTGCTGATAAAGAAGTAAATAATGAAGTTAATGTTGTTGAAGAAGTAGTTGAAGTTATTAACTCTGCCAAGCTAATTATTGATGTTGCTCAAGTTAGTGCTGCTGGGGATATAGTTAGTACTGCTAGTGCTGCAACAACTGTTAGTGCTGCTACAACAACTACTGATGATGTTGATGATGTTACTTTGGCTCAAGCATTTACAGAAATGAAAAGTACAAAACCCAAGATGAAAGTGGTAATTATACAAGAGCTGGGTGAATCTACAACAAAAATATCTTCACAACAATCACAGGACAAAGGTAAAGGGATAATGATAGAACCTGTGAAGCCTATGAAGAAAAAAGATCAAATCAGTTTTGATGAAGAAACTGCTTTAAAGTTACAAGCTAAATTTAATGAAGGAGAAAGACTTTTGCAAGATGAAGCAAAGATGAAAAGAAAAAGAAGCAATATTTGATTGATTGAAACATGGGATGATCAAACAAGCAAAGATTGATGATGATTATCCAAATGGCTGGAAGATTCAAGTACAAGAACAAGAAGATTATCTGATGCAGAAAAGGCTACATTATTTCAACAACTCTTAGATAAAAGAAGAAAGCATTTTGCAGCTAAAAGAGCAGAAGAGAAAAGAAACAAACCACCAACACAAGCTCAACAAAAAGAATAATGTGTACTACCTAAAAACATGGGAAGAGATACAAGCTCAATGATTGATTGAGATAGATTTGATTCTAATCCAAGAGATGTTTGACAGACTTTTCAAAGGTAAATACATTATGAAAACCTTTAAAACAGAGCTGGTGGAGCAAAAGAAAAGAAGCAGAACAGAGCAATACAAGAGAATACAAAGAAGCAAAAAGTGGAAGAAGACAAAGAAACAACAGAGCTTAAACAGTTAATGAAAATTATTCCATATGAAGAAGATGTAGCAATTGATGCTATACCTTTGGCTGTTAAGTCTCTAAATATTATTGACTGGAAGATTCATAAAGAAGGAAGAAAAAGCTATTATCAAATAATAAAAGCTGATGGAAAGTCTCAAATGTACATGTTCTTTAGTCAAATGCTTAAAAATTTTGACAGGGAAGATTTGGAAGATTTGTACAAGTTGGTAAAAGCTAAATTTGAGTCAACAAAGCTAGTGGAAGACTTAGATTTGTTATTATGGGGTAATTTGAAAACAATGTTTGAACCACACGTACAAGATGCAGTATGAAGGAATCAACAAGCATACAAAGTGTTGGATTGGAAGCTATATGACTCCCGTAGAGTACATTCCTTAAGGATGCAACATATGCAGATTTACATGTTGGTAGAGAAGAAATATCCCCTTACACCACTTACACTTTCAATGATGTTGGAAAAGAAGCTTAATATTGATTATGAAAGTGAAATGGCTTATCAGCTTCTTAAACTCATTATAAAACAGCTTAAGAAGTAAAGAGGTGTTTGGAAGCATACTCCTGGTTTGATGAAGCTTTAAATGAAGAAACTTGATGATTTTAAAGAAGAATATCAAGTTTAAGGGGGGATTGTTGGGATTAAAAGTCTTCTTAATGCTGTTAGAATTACTGCTACTCAAGTTTATGTTAATACTGCTCTGATGAAGTTAGTGTTGCTCATGAACTTCAAAGAAAATATACTAAGTAGTTACTACTGTTGGTACAAAAGTTAATGCTACTAGTGAAATTTACTACTACTAGTACAAAGACTGCTTGAAGTTAATGCTGTTGAAGAGTTACTACTGCTCAAGAAAATATTCTAAGTAGTTAGTACTGCTAGTATCAAGTTAGTACTGCTAGTGTAAGTACTGTTTGTTAGTACTACTTACTTGATATGTAATAGTTATTTATAGAAAATATTTTATATACTTAGGAAAGTATTGTAATCCAAGTAGAATTCCTTGGTGTATAAAAAGAGGTCCTAGGGCATAAAGATTGATATACCAATACCAATACCCATACCAGTACCAAAGCCAAATCAATCTTAGTCGTATAATTCTTAGCTTCAAGGTCTTTATGACCCTAATACTTTGAGGGTATTCGTATTATTATCATTAATAATATTGAAGCTTGTTTGTTGAATTATATGTTTATTGAATTACTATTTCATTGATAATTCTTCTTAATATTAAAGATTAGCTTCCGCATAATCTTTAATAATTCAAACGAAAAAGCTTTTACTATAGTTGTTTAACTATCTAATATAACTAAACCTTAAACAAGCATAAGGAATTCAATCTATTGAAGTGGGATCAACAGGTGTTAACCGAGTAGAATGAGTCGGGAACCTAGGGTTTTGAGATGCATGGATAGTTACAAGCCCTAGCTCCTATTTTCAATTTCTGTCCCTCCCTCAAACTAACTCTGACTTAGTCCCTTTCCTTTCTTATAACATTGTTAGTTTTTTATTATTAACCCTTAATGATAAAGACATAACATTGTTAGTCCTTGGGTTGTAAAAGACTTATGTTTGATAATACACTTCAAGATTCGTCTTCATGACCAAAAGTATTTCATCATTAGTCCTTTTCATTCAAAATCACTCAACAAACAATAAAGCTTACAACTTTTCCACTATAAATGACAAATAACTTCCTAAGTTTGTAACTTTATCATGATTTTCAAACAATAACACACCAAAACAACAACAACATCCAACTATCTACTTAACATCCATCACTACTTCCATTCACAAATATCACTTCAAATCATTCATCATGACATTTCATTAAACAACAGTGAAATCATAGGGGGGGGGGGGCATCATGCGCTGGTTCTAAAGAACGTCCAACCCATGCTAGCACCAAGAAAACTATGTTTGTAACACCCCATTTTACAATATAGCACGAAGCTAATCTGGGGTATTACTTCATGAAACACAATCATAATCATAGAAAAACCGACCCAAAAGAGACGTTGTTCAAAAGATACGTATCATTCATACAAATCAGAAGTTTTCACAAAATGCAGGTCCAAATCTAAAACATCAAGTTTGAATGATAACATTCAACCATCTTTTGAGTCCAATCCACTCCGGCCCTTATTGCTCAATAACCTGAGATAAAACTTCTAAAAGTCAACCCAAAGTTGAGTGAATTCATAGGTTTTGATAAGCAGTTTGAATTACAAGTCACAGTGTAATAATTGTACAAACACAATTATTATGAAAAAGTTATTGTTATGATCTTGGGTCACGTGGAATATTATACCCGGTATTTGTATAATTGGCCAACGCATGCAATTATGTAGTAACATGTATTACTGCGTATTGTCGTGTTTATCTATTTGGTCTGGTCTTGTATAGTAAAGTCTGGTCTGGGTCTAAGCCATGGCACACAATCGACTAGTGTATATATACTACCCAAAATGAGGTGAGATATATATAAAGAAAAATGGCCCTCGGTGTAGGTAATTGCCATATACCTATGAAATTCAAATATAGTGTGTTTGGTTACCTATCCGGCTAACATAAACAGGATTCGTCAATCCCGATAGATCTATCCACAATATTTGCGTTCACCCGAAAGTAATTAATGGTCCATGATAATGAGGGACTTTTGGCATAAAGTGACTTAGACAGTAGTTGTAATAGTGTATCAGGATAGCATATAACTTGTAAGAACACTTGTATTCCTGGTTTAAGCATGTATAAGTCTTTGAAAAGTAATCACATTGTTATAAGATAAACGAGTATGTAAAAGAGTTTGTAACAAGCATGTATCCCCCTCGCGGGTTTATAAAACATGTAAAATAAGTAAAGGCGAGGTTATGAACTTCACCTGGCAGGTAGATGTAATAAATATTCTGAAATGAAAGCTGACGACCTTATCACAATCTTAACCGGGGAATGTTGATATAATAAAATGATAGTAAACAGCCACGTCACACAACCTGAGTAGAATATGTCAAGTCTTAGGAAGATTGTACTTTAGAACTTTGGTTTAAGAGTTATGAGTTTGATTGAAGAGTTTGGAATTATTGTATCACCGTTCGGGCCATCACAATTCAGAAGTCATTCAGTAAACGTTTGAGGAGCTAGGGCACTTTAAATCGTAAACCCAACAACTCAGTCAGAACGTAATACCAAGATGAAACCTCTTAATATGAAGCTCCCTAGTATTGTGGTACAATATAGCTTCCGGATGATCGGTTTTAAGCGTTTTATTCAATATTTGGAAATGTTAAGCACGAGAAGCGTTAATTAAAGTTATGTCAGATAATGTTTTGAGCATGATTTTATACTTTTTCAAAATGTTACATTTTAGACCCTGGGGTTTGAAAAATTGCAAATAGGTCCTTGGAGTTTGCATTTTTACGACTTTGGTCCTTCAACTTTGAAAGATATACCAAGTAAACCTTGGAGTTTGAAAAGTGACATAATAGACCCCTATAGTTATAACTTTGATAAAATGACATATTCAGCCCCTTTAGTTATAAGTTTCTGAAAGTTACGATATATACCCCTTGCATGGATTATAATTACAAAACATGTCCAAATTGCCATGCAAGCTTATTTTAACATTTCATTAGACATTTATAAGTTATAATAAACTAAAATATGAAGTTTTTAACGCAACACAAGTTTAAAATAACGATTCGTTAAGCTAGGAAGCAAAACGGGTTGAATTAGGGTTTCAAAACATAAACGCGTGGGTTTTAAGTTCAAATTCCTTCATTAATCAATAAATTAGTTATTTTAACATTATTTAAGCCATGATAGATAATTATATCAATATTTTAAAAAACCATTATAAATTAGTTTTTAAGAAAAACGCGAAATTAGGGTTCGGGTGGACGGTATTTGGATCAAAATGGAAAATGAGACATGAATTGATTATGAAACTTTAGACAAGAGTAATTTAGGATCATATGAACATATAAGGGTGTATGAGCAGAGTAGACATTCAAACCATGGGTATTGAGCTCAAGAGCAAAAATGGTGAAACAGGCAGAATCGAACTTTCAGCTTCGTTACGCTAGAGTAACGACTCCGGCTTCGTTTCTTGTTTCTTTTGCTCCTTCTGTACTGAGCCTTTTAAGATCACTTGTAGGAATCCTATTAGAGCAAAGTATTGCTTCTATAATGGGTATGAGATAAGAGAGTGGGGGATGAAGAAAAATGAAGAGTTTAGGTTGCTATTTATACCCATTTTCAAGAGTGGTGAGTAAGCAAAGCTTATAATCTGATTAGGACACATTAGTCTAGAGTGAGATGAGAGGGCTTATAGGATGTGTTGGATAGCTAGAACTAGCATAACATGTGGAACACCATGTGTATGCCGCGGCTGCCATAACACAAAAAAGAGATGTGGCATCAATTTTGACCATGGATTTTAAAGAAGGTGGGTAAGCTACTTAAAGGATACTAAATAGTTTTACATAAAGTTACTTTGTACTTGGAATTGATGAATTGTTCAAAATTGAGTAAAAAGGTGCGGCTGTATTAGGGTTCGATTAGGGCAATTCAAGTAGTTTTAACAAGGTACATTGTGTTATAAATATTAAGGATAGATGAAAATAAGTTGTTAGACTGTTATTAAAGTAATGTAGTTCAAAGATTATCAATGTGGTTTGGGTTAAAACGGGTAGATTAGAATTAAGAAATGGAGTACGGTTTAACTAGGGCTCGTTTAGGTTTTTCTGACTTCTACGGCTTATATTTTGCATACGCTTGATTAGGAATATGGAAATACAAATCCAGAGCTTATATAAATAATATTAATGAATTGTTGGCGTTGGTTTCAAGTTATAATGGGTTTAAATTGAGAAAACGGTCAAAGTACAATTCAGCATAATTAGATTTTCCTGGATTCGTCAAGGATATCTAGGCTTTGATTTCTGCACATTGCCAATAATGATAGATAAAGGTTTGTAAACTCATTTTATGAGTTTATAATGACTCTTGGAGTTGGATTATTTCGATTAGAAAGTGTTTAAAATGAATAAACGGTTAAATCACAATTAGGTACATTTAGGTTCTATGATATGTATTTACGTACAATGAAGTAAAATTGATGAAGTAATGATGAGATAATGATTGAATAGAATTTTTAATATTGTAAATTAAGTATTTACGACTTTATTTGATTAATGGTAGGTATTAAAACGGATAAAAACTAAGAAACGGGTTTATGGTTTAGAAACATGATGAACAAGAAAATAAGCTAGGAGATGAGAAGAATTGTAGAGAGAGAAACTAGAAAGAGAAAGTAGGGAAAGAATAAAAGTGGAGGTTGATTAACTTGCACAAACACAAATGAGACCAACAACCCTCTCTCCACACATGGAGAAGGGTTTATATACCTTAGATGGGCCGACCTTAAAAGGCTTAGTGGGCCGAGGGTTTATCTTGGGTTAGGCTCGAGTTTACTTGGGCTTTCGCCCGATACACATTACCTATTAGATTAAATTAAATGAGCCTAATACCCGTTCTAGCCTACTACAACATTTAATATATAAACAACCGAGACCTAATATTCCAAATGAACGAACTTCTTATTCGACTCAATATTTTTGAGGCTAACAATCTCCCCCGAAGTGAGTTCATTATGACACTCCTTTGTGAGATCAATAAGATTGCTTTTGTCATTAAGCTCTTGTCTTTGTCTTGGTATTTATCTTGTTGTAGGCTTGTTCCTTCATGCTTTGTGATCTTTGATCTTTAGCCTTTGTCATTGTCTTTTGACTTTGTCTTTTCATCCAAGATCCTTAAATCTTTATCCTTCCATCTTGATCGTCTTTGCCGCCTTACGATCTTATGTCTTGACCAACATGCTCATACATTGAATCATCTTGAAAGCTTGCTAACAATCTCCCTTAATAGACTTGATATCTTTGAAGGAAGATCTTTTATATCAGAGTTTGTGCGGAAGTCTTTGTCTTTAATTCTTAAGCTTTCATGATTCTTGAATCTCAATGCGTATTATATGTCTTTGTAGTTTGAGCATGAGCATGTGGTAATGAATCCGACATCAGCTGGAATAAGGCATCACCATCTCTATCTTTATGTATCCTGAAATAAAACAGTTAGCAATAAAGCGTGTGGATGAATATGGCTTTGTCATTCGTCCGGATTTGGTTAGATTAACCTTCGGTTCCGTAGGACTGTTTTACAGTATAAATATCGTACCTGTGATCAGGTAGATTCAAAGAATCTCTTTGACAGGGTTTCCAGCTCAAAGCGTAGGATCTTCTAACACAGATGTATTAGATTTACCATGCTTGCTAGTTCACAATACCGGAACGTCTCAAAGCAGACAACACGGTAAGAGTGAATCAAATAGTTACTATCTTTCTGATTAAGCCATCAATTCATTTCCTGGAACAAGTTTGATTCATATTAAATCGCACCATCAATTCTTTCCAGTTGACACAAGTTTGATTCATATAGAATCTCGCAAGTTACCTACCAAGAGCTTGTTTGATGCTGGCTCAAGCAGGATTTCCATCTTCATTGTGAGTACATAAGTATCACTCGGATGTTCTGGCATAATCACAAGGATAATGCGTAGGACACTTGTTAACAGCTTGTGAACTAATTGGTGTTCAACAAGTGTTCGTAATGGAATGTGTCCTAATGAGATTTATTTATGGATCTCTTGGCTCTAGACTCGATTAGTGTGTTTTGGTTTTAGTAATCAGAGGCTAGAGCAGACTGCCACCTATTCAATATTAACTATCTCGGAGTGATAAAGTCAATAGAAGTCGTGTGTATCTCCATGACAAATGAGACAAGTTTTTATTGAGAGAAACTTGAATGGCTG
>BQNB010138556.1:0-17689 GCA_026074375.1 Tanacetum coccineum | reverse complement strand
GCAAATATTTCTTAAAAAATTTACGAAAGAGATAAATCGCGTAAAAAATGGGGATATTTACTTCAACTTTTATTGCATAATTAATGTAATTCCTGTATTATAATGATCTTTGTGAGCCATATTTTCAAAGAAAGTCCGAAAACCAAAATGTACAAAAATAATCTTACGTTCTTACTTCTTAACTCATAAACTAGATTAGCCAAAACGTCGGACGTTCCAAAGATTTCGTTTTTAGCCAATGAATCGTAGTATTGGGCCCTATTTGTATTGGGTGTAATTGCTTTGATCCATTGAATGAGTTTCAAATTAAGCCCATGATCAGTTTACTATGATTGTTAGGGGTGTTAATTGGTTCGGTTATCGGGTTGTTCAGTTCGGTTAGCTCGGTTAAATTTATTTTTTGGGTCAACTCGAAAATCGAACCGAACCGAACTAGAATTCAACCGAATCGAAAACCGAATTTCAATTCGGTTCGGTTTTCGGGTTGACCCGAATAACTCGAATAACCCGAATTACACAATTTATTTAAAAAATAATTATTATTATATAGATATTTACCAAAAAAAGTATTTCAAGCATAAAAAATGTTTTTTATATTAGGATAAAATTTTAATGGTATTTTTATATAAAAATATATATATATTTATATAAATTCAGTTTTCGGTTCGGTTTTCGGTTCAGACTGCCAAACCTATATCCAACCCGAAAACCGATTTGGTATCGGTTTGGTTTTGGCTAATTCGGTTCGGTTATTAGTTCGGTTCGATTCAGTTTTGGTTTTCGATTTATTCGGTTTTTTCAGTTTTTCTACTCACCCCTAGAAGTTAAGCTAGTTTTATCACATATGAGTTTCAAATTAAGCCCATGATCAGTTTACTATCATTGTAAAGCTAATTTTATCAAATAAGATAATAACGTACTAGTTTTAATACCCGTGTATGTATGGGGTATAGACATTAAATTTTGAGTAAAGTGCAAAATACATCCATGTGGTTAAAAAAAACGTCTCACGTCCCTCGTCAATACTTCGCGCATATTTCATCCACCCGTTAGTAAAATGAGACACCATACATCCCTGAGGACGAACGGTGCAATAACTTGTCAGTTAAGGGGGAAAATGTTGGTCACGTGAAGATGTGAGACGAAAACCGATCCGTCAGCCTTCGTGTCAAAAGTTTTTGCATCCCTTTTGATTCCCTCGCAGTTAAAGTCTCGGGATTTTATCATTTTTTGATGTTATGTAATTCTTTTTGTTGACTCTATTGTAATTTAAGTTTCTAGCGTCTTGCTAGACTCTTTTTTTTTTATATTCCATCTTTGCCGTTCAAAAAAAACAAGGATGTATTTTTGCCTCATTTTTTCCCCCTTAACTGACAAATTATTTGCACCGTTCGTCCTCAGTGATGTATCGTGCTTCATTTTACTAACGAAGGGATGAAATATGCGCGAAGTATTGACGAGGGACGTGAAATGGTGTTTTCGTAAACCACAAGGATGTGTTTTGCAATTTACTCTTAATTTTTTTTTTGGCAAAAAGAATATAGCATTGAACCTCAACAAAGTTAAAGAAAACAAATACACTTAAATTTTAATTAAGTGTTAATTTTTACAAGTATTCTTATTTTTTTCGTATTTGTACATTGAATGTCTTGTTTATCATTTTTCAGTAATTGTGAATGCGAGTTTCTCTTAATTTAAATAATTGTAACAATTATAATAATGTTTCCTATCATATTAAACAAAGAATGTTAATCCCCATGTTTGCCAATTACATTGTTTTATGTTAATAATAATTTTGCCATTTTTAATATTAAAACTTGTGTTCCCATGTGATAAACTTATAAAATAAAATAACACTGGGTCCTTATTGAACGCATATAGTAAAAATAATTTTTTTCCGGATATTTTTACTTAAACTTATAAAGATGAAGAACAAGAGTTGTTCGTATATGTACAACATCGTCTATTTATTTATATATACAATAATCCGTGCTTTTATTTTGATATTAATAATCTTGTGTATATATGTGTTGTATTTTTAAACAACATATATATTTAAAATATTAAGTTGAGGGTACAAAATCTAAGAGCTTATTTATTATTTTTTGAAATTCTTAAAAAACATAAAAACGTATAAATTTACACTTAACTCCATAGTATTTATTTAAAATTCAACCACTAAAGTTTTATTAATTACGTCATCTTTTTTTAAGTTTTTGTTTTCACAAATTAGACACATATATTTTTATATGTTTTTTTCTCCACCAAAATTTTCAATTTTGACCAAATTGAATTCAATTTTGACTTTTTCTAAATCAATCGAATCGCACGATTTTGCCTACGTGTCAAAATTAAGCGTTCTGATTGGTCTAATTTTTTTTATAAGATCAAATCTTATAAAAAAAACTTCGAAATGATGTAAGCTTTTTATTATATTAAAGATTTTATTGAAGTTAAGCACATCTGTTATTTTTGATAATTAAAAAAATACTTTATTTCTCAAACTTACGGATAGAGATCAACATACATCACAAATTTTTTGATGATCAAATAAGCAAATTAAAAAATATATATTTTTTGAAAAATAAAATATTTTACAAACGGGATATCGTTAATCGACAAATAATATACCATCGCGATGAGAGTTTTTTTTATCTTTCAGTAGACAACACTTTTATATACTTTTGATTAACTTTTTTTTATTTTTTTCAATGCTGAAATTTATACCTTTTTTTAACGGCGATTTATTAAAACACTAGCAAGGAGCTGGATCAAACAAGAACAATATAAGGGTTCTTAAGCCAATCGTCCCACTTGAACGACGCTTTACATCTGAATTTACACCAATAAAAAGAACTAGAAACTAAATTATCAAATATCAGCCCATTTTCAAGGATCTTCTTATCAAACAGAAGCTTGTTGTGAAAGTTCCACATATACCACCACAGACTATAGTATACACCCTCAAGAACGCCTTTGAGTTTGGATTGAATCCGAATAGAAACCAACCAAACTTGTCATTCCTCGTAAGAATTCACATCCATCCGAATACGTCGAATATTTCCACCAAGAAGATATCTTACGCATAATCTGTCTCACTACAACGCATTGAAAGAAAATATGGTTTGTCGATTCCACACCGGCATTACAAATGGGACAAACAATCGAATCAATATCCATTCCACGACGAGAGATATTAAAACGCGTTGGGAGCGCGTTAGATTTGACTTTCCAAGCTATGATATTCACCTTGATTGGCACGAATTTAACCCACCTAGTCGCACTAACATCCTGAAACCGATTCCCATCAATCTCCTTTCGAATTGAAGCCACCGAAAAGACCCCATCACTTTCTAACGTCCAAACGTAACGATCTTCGCAAGGCACGAGAGTAGTCATCCGAGAAATCTCAGCCAAAGAGTTAAGTTGCATCTCTTCAATTCCACTTCTCGCTTTTCTTCGAAATGAGTTATCTAAACTTGACGCATTCAATTTCGAACTAACAATAGCATTCTTATTCAACCAAGAGCGAACATTCGAGAACAACTCTTTTAATGACACCGCCTTCATATCCAATTGTCGAACCAAACCGCGTGTTCCCCATTCCCCAAAGCTTCAATCGTGATGTAATCTGGCCACATTATACCCCCGACCTTGTAACACCCTAGACTAAACTGAACTATCAAAAAATTTATTTATTTGAAAAATTGTCCAGCAGGTTCGAACTCCACCAGAAACATCCTTGTTCAAATTCCCGTCCTCCCCATAAATAGCCTTAATCACTTTAGTCCATAAGGAACATTTCTGAGAATAGAACCGCCAAACCCACTTGAGCATGAGACCTCTATTAAGGCAAACAAGGCTTGATACCCCTAAACCCCCTTTATCCTTCGGAGTTAGGACCTTGTTCCACTTTACCCAAGAAGCTTTGTACTACTTCTGGACCTGGCCATTAAAAGAACCACTTACGAATAGGATCAAAGATTAAGAATACTCGAGTGAAACCTTAAAAATGTACATATGGAAGATTGGCATAGATCCTAACATGGACTTAAAAGAGTGAGTTCTGCCTCCGATTGAAAGAGTTCATCTTCCTTCTAGAAAGACAAATAACCCCTTGTCCACGCTCTTCTTCCAGCTTGGCTTCTTACAGATTTCCCCCACTTTATGCACCCAAATAAGTGAATGGAGTCTTAAGACAATACACCCAAGATTAGAAAGCCGCATTTTTAACCATCCATCTCAACGTTAACCCCATAATCTTACTCTTACCCATGTTAATACGAAGACTATAAGCCAGAAAAAACAATCCCTAACACGAACTAAGAATCGATATTGAGCTCACTCCATTGTCCTCTAAGAAGATTGCATCAACCCGCATAAAACAAATGAACAAATTCACCATGGAATTAATTTTGTCCCCGTCAACAAACCGCATCTACCACACGTTGAAAAGAACATATTCAAGCTCTCCATAATAAGAAATGAATACAAAGTGAGAAAAAGGATCACTATGTTTAGACCTCTACAAATGAAATTCCTCGTAAGTAGACTACGTTGACAAAGAATGGACCCCCTGGCTGATCCTAAGACAACTTTGAATCCAAGTCCTCCATCTTCACCGAAACCAAATTTTATTTAACACAATCATCCCGAAATCCCAGCGGACCGAACAAAGCTTTCTCGAAAGCAACTTTGAAAATAAGTTTTCTTCCTACGACACCATTGAAGAACCTCATCAAGAATAAATGGACCGTCTAGGATTTGTCTGTCCGCCACAAAAGCTGATTGAACCTCATTGACAAGATCACCAAGCACACCAACTAATCGGTTCGCCAAGATTTTAGCAATAATCTTGTATAAGCTCCCGATCAAACTTATAGGACGAAAATCCTTAACCATGTTGGCATCAAGGATTTTAGGAATCAAAGCAATAAAGTTCGAGTTACATCCATTCGGTATTTCACCATACATGAAGAAATAGTCAACAGCCTCGAACACGTCCTTCTCAATCACAGGCCAAAAATGACGGTAAAAGCTAAATGAAAAACCATCCGGACCCGGAGACTTATCAACGCCGCAATCCCACACAGCCCTTTTAACCTCCTCTTTAGAAATCCTGCGTTCCATATCCTCTTTCTGATCAATCGATAGGGAGACAGGAAAAGGGGTATCAATACACGCTCGATTCACTGATGGTTTATCGAACCTACCCCGAAAATGTTCAAAGAATTCACGCTTCACCTGAACCGGGTCATCGACCCACGTCCCATTCACCATAATACCCCGAATATTAGATTGATTGCGCTTCTTGTTTAGCATACCATGAAAAAACTTCACATTTTCATCTCCCTCGATTGCCCATTTAATCTTGGCTTTTTGAGCAATTTCCGAAGCTTGAATATTATTTACCTGATGAATCTTGTTGAGAATCTCCGTACGTTTATGGACCACCTCATTCGAGCAATCTCCCTTATCAATAACCTCATCACAAGACCGCAACTCCTCTTTAAGGAAATAGATCTCACCTCGCGAATTCGACCTATGAATAGAGAGCCAGCTCCGAATACGGTCTTTAAGAAATTTAAGTTTACCCATGAAGTTTCGGATGGCATTTTTCTTGTTAACAGGAGCCACGTTCCAAGAATCCCTAACCAACTTGTCAAAACCATCAACTTCCAGCCAGTAACGATAGAATCGAAAAGGAATAGGACCGTAATCATACCTGACTTCACGTAATAAAATAGGACGATGGTCTGAAATAAACCGCTCCAAGGTAATAGCAGTGATATTAGGACACATGCTCAACAAATTTTCGGAAACAAAAAATCGATCCAATTTACTCATTTTAGAAGCAGATTTGAGACACCAGGTATAAGCACTTCCTCCTAAAGGGACTTCATCAAGACCCGCGTTGTATATGAATGAATTGAAAATCTCAGCGTCGTGAGCATTAAAATTCGAACCATATCTGTCCGATTTATATCTCACCTCATTAAAGTCGCCCATCATAACAAGTTTACCAACCCATTGATTCGACACATGAGCCAAATAATCCCATAACATACGCTTTTCTTTAGCCTCTTGAGGCGCATATACAACCACTATCATAAGATCAATCCCTGATTTCAACCACACACCTCGAACAATGACAAAATAGTCCGATCTCGTAAAGCTACTCCTCCGAAAAGAATTAGGATCCCAAATGCACAAGATCCCTCCCGAGTTACCAACGGAATCACTATGCACATAATCAAAATTAGAATTACCCCAGCAAGACCTCACACTACTTAGATCAATAGACCCCATCTTAGTTTCTTGAAGACCCACAAAATTCACTTTATTTTTAACACACAACTCCTTTACCCAATCTTTTTTGGCCTTTTGGGCGAGGCCTTGAACGTTCAAAGACATAAAATTCATCGATTAACCCCAAATTCTCCTTGGGATTCAATGATCTCAGTGATATCCTTGATGCACCCATCCATGTTATAACCCATAGTTTGGCCCACCTTCACAACTTCCTCCATAAGATTTAAAATAGAACCCCCCGTTCGCGGCAGAACAGAGTACTTAGAGTGACCCGAACGCTTTGATTCTGAATTTTTGTTTACCGACTCAGAATTATCCTTACCATCTTCAAGGTTAACAAACGAATTGTCATCTCTCTCATTTTCTCCGTAGTCCTTCATGTCAAGATTAACAGTATTACCTTCATTCAAACCCTCCTCCGGAGTGAAACCCGGCGGATGAGACAAACTATGATCTTCTTCAGTAACCTTTCGTGCCAATTCGATATTTTCTTTGTTCAATAAAGGGTATAAACCAAAAGGATCTTCCGAGTGTTTGTCCTTCTGATCATCAGGTTGATCAAACAGTGTTTCAAGCACCTCCTCCACGTCACTCTCATCAATGCCATTATTTGCCTCGAGATCATTAATTCTGCCATCATTGTTATCCTCCACTGATAATTCGTCTTCCTCCTCCTCTTCGGAAAATTCAGGAGTCCACCCTAGAACTTCACTTGCGCGCACCCAATAAACCTTACCCCGAAAAACAATTTTGAAGCTCTCGTGAATGTGCTCACAAACCTTAGAAAGAATGCAAATTCTTTTGGAATGAAGATTCGACTCATCATAATCATCAACATCCAATAACTCACCCCATTTAGCAGCAATACGTTTGAAAGTAGGACCCGACCAGAATTTAAACGGAACACCGTCCAATTCCACCCAAACCAATCTACCTTCAGGAACAAACTCGGCGTAAGCTTGTTTAATGACCGAAAACCAAGAGCCCACACCAACATTACCCCTAAATGAATCTTTAGCCTTCGCAGTCTCGAATTCGAGTAATACCCAAAGTTCTCCCAAATAGCTAATCTTAACCACATCAAAACCTTCATTACAAAGCGCCTTCTTAAGATTGACTAAAGAGGCCATCTCTTTGACTCTGCCCATCAACGACAGAGTGAGATCCTTCGCATTCAAACAATCATCTTCAAGGACAATCGCAGGAGGAGATTCCTTATCTATTGGCATTCGGCTAGTCTTCACCACAGACACAAATGATTTACCAATAACTGTATTTTCCACATTCTTATGAGACCCATCAAACTTCCTTTTATTCGATTCATTCTTAGTCTTATCCACGTTAACACTTCCCTTCATGTACTCTCTTTTGAATCTTGCAACATTAGCATGGAATTTCGATCGACCCACCCAAATCGTACATAAGTTATTTACCAATCTCTCCACATTAAAGACATTGATAAATCGAACAAATCCAAAACGCTTACCATCTTTTGTCCTCTTTGTTGGAATAAACGAATCGACCACGTGACCATATTGCTTACATGAGTGGAATAGATCCTTAGCAGAGAAGGAGTCCGGGAAATTTGTAACAAAAATCGAAGTCGAAATCTTTGACACATCATCTTCTTTTGAACGAAAGCTACCCATCTTTGGATTGAAGGGAAGTCTATTAATCGAAAATAGCTAGGGTTTAATGGAGGCATGGATTAATCGGAAACGGAAATGGAATCAATTTGAAGAGGAGAATAACAGATCTAAATTACAAAAACCCAAGATGAGAAACCCGCCTAACACGCTCGATATGAGATTAATCAATCAATGATTAATCCCAATTTCAGGGGTTATAACAGGATTCAAAACTCAATAATCTGTTTAGTAGTGTTTGACAAGCACAAGCTCATAATCACTTATTTACGTTTTGGCATAGTCAAAACCACGTTTTGGAAAAGTAACCCCAACCATACTTTTTGAAAACGCAACTAACCTTTCACTAGAAAATTACCAAACTATCATCAAAACAATCTTCCTCTTCTACATAATTTACCAGTAATAAAAAATAGAATATAATGATAAATACATTAACAACTTGATAACTTTTAATGTTCACTTATTCGATGATGATTCCAGTGAAAGAAGAACAACGATGTTGCTCAAAATAAGTCGCTTGTCAGAGTTTAATTTTAAGTGTGTATGTAATTTTGAAGAATTGAAGATGAGTTTTTCTTGGATAAGAAATTGAAAATTGGTGGGTATGATGAGGATAAAGAAGATAAGAGGTAAGATATGCGGGATAGGACAAAAGTTGGTAAGTATAAATGAGTATGATTCATATATTTGTGGCGATAAAAAGAAAATGTCACTGGTTACGTTTTTGTAAATTAACAAAATGTGAAAATGGCTGTTACGAATAAAATATAAAAATGTCTTTTTTGGTTTAACTCGTGAAATCATATTATTTGCCAAACACTTTTAAAACTGATTATCTGATTATTGCGGTATCAAACATCATAATCAAATCCAAACACTATTTTTTATAATAACGTTTTGTTACCGCTGATTATCTGATTATGCGTTTTAAAACCGAATAATCTATTTTTAATAAGCAATCCCAAACACCCTCTAAGTTTTTCATGGTATATTACCAACACCACCTCTTCATCGTTTACAAGAGTATGCTATGCGTCGAGTCCTTCAATAGTAATTATTGAACGTCAGATCATTGATCATAAGAAGTTTTGAGTGGAGCGTCGAGTAGAAGCTTCGTTCTACATTGTTATCACAGAGGACGACACAATCTTCGTTGAATGGCTACTATCGTGGTTAGAACCGGAGAATATAATCTTTCCGTTCAAAAAAATATCATAAAATCCAAGAATGGAATCTTACAATATAATCTTTATCCGATATTCACTGAAGATGTATGTCAGGTAGGGCTGATCACTCTCTGAAAACTGAACAGGATTGAAAACCGATTTTGTTCAAAACAACGAACCAAGAAGAGGACCGAAAATGATCGGTTTGGTCTGGTACATGCCCTGAGGGACAGCTTCTTATTAGCAGTCCGGAGTAGCGGACTAGAGCGACCTAATAAAAAACTAATATTTGTACTTTTAAAGTACACTTTGTGTAAGTGTACTTTTCTAGGCATGTTTTTATTATTTTGGAGCGACCCCGTATTAATACTTGGAGCGACTAAATTATGTTACCGAATATATACAAAAAGTCAAAGTTGTTATAGGAGCGACTTACGTATTTTATACATCAATTAGAGCGACCGTTAGGTAAAAAGTTTTTTTCACTTACTATTCCAAGTATTACCCCAAACAAAACATTCTCTGCCCCAACACCCAAAACATTAAATTTACATTATCTTTTTCCTTTTGAATAAGAACCCTAGATCTTCTGCACATTAAATCAAGCTCGTGCTCCTCGATTAAAACCTAGCCCGTAACTTGATTATACCCAATATTCAAAAACCTAATATCACGAAACCCACATCATCTGAGGGACCTTTTCGACTCTAATATGAATGAAGTTTTTGATGCAAAAGTCACAATTCATGGGACTTTACATACTCTTACATCTATTAAGGAGCTATTGGGTCAGAGTGTTAATGAAAGACGTAGAACAATGTTTTGTTCGACCGTGTTTGGTAAATGGTTGGATTTCTCGAAATACTCAAACGACAACCTTCTTCTGAACTATATTTTCCAGCATGAGGTAAAACAAGAACAAAATAATGATGTTTGTCCTCCTATTAGGTACAAGATTGGTAATAATCATTTTGAATTTGGTAGGCAAGAGTTTTGCTTGATAACTGGTTTTGTGTTTGGAAAAATTCCTAAGGCAGATACTTTTCATGGTTTGCAAAATAGTCCTTTTTGTGAGAGAGTATTTCCTGATAAAATATCAAAGCCATTAAAGAAAGTTAGGGTTTTAGAGCTTTTGGGACTAATTAAAAGCCCTCAAATGTGGTCTTCGTTATCTGATGAAGATATTGTTAAAGTTTGTTTATTACTGGTATCAAATATAGTATTCATGGGTCGGGAGCGTAAGAATTACATTGCTGACAATCTTATTGAATTAGTTGATGATTTGACTGCCTGGGATGCATACCCATGGGGAGAATATTTTTAGAGAGCTTTGTACCGAAGGTTAGTGAATGTGATAAGTAGGCATGAGGTTGCCGTTATGCTGAAGAAAAAAAAATTGTGCGCCTAAAGAAGAAGACTATGAAAATTGATAGCTCAAAGAAGATGGAGACCTATAATGTATATAGTTTTGTTTGGTCTCTGAAGGTATGTTTTTAAATCACATTGTGTTTAAGTGATTATATCCCACATTAATGGTCATGTAGAGAAGTATATATTTGTAAAAATAAGTCTAAAACCAACGTTTAGTTACTATTTAAATGATGTAAATTATATTATAATATATGTGTATTTAATGGTATTGCAGATATATATATTGGAGTTGTACAGAAACAGCAAATTTTGGTGGAAGAAAGATCCGTTAGTTATCCCACGTGGTCTCAGTTGGTCAAAGATTGGTAAATTTAAGAAAGGGGATTATGGTGCTTTATTTGCTAAATGGTCTAATCCTATTCTGTGTATGGCTCCAACGAGTACTGAGTTGTTGCAGCCATGGTTGATTCGTAGTATGGATTATTTCCGAACTTTATTGGTAGACCGAGTACTGCCTAATGATCGTATAACCGCTTCCCCTCATGGTAATCAACCAATTATTTGTGATGCTTCTGTACATGATCCACAGTTTGTGCAACAATCCAAACAGGTTGTTGAATCAGTTCCCGTGTATACAAGTGAGGAGCTTGTTGCTGAATATCATTCTATTACTACAAGTGTTAAGTTGATTGAGAATGTAGGAGACGGTGATCCATCAATTGTTTTAAAAGCGCCTGCTACTGTTAAGCAAAGGATAAATGCTATTGAAAGATTCATAAAATCCAGAAACGACAACATGTCAGAAGATTCGGTGGCAAAGCAATCTGTTGAAAAAGAGATTGAATCTTCTGGTGGAATGGTTATTTATCACTTTTACCAAATTATCATTTAACAGTTTACCAAATTATCATTTAACAGTTTTAAATAAATTGTATATGGCTCTAAATTTAATATATTCATATTTCATTGCAGCCCGATAGTGCAATTTCAAATGTTTTTATTGGTGAAATATCCTGCGAGAACTTAGTTCAAGAACAACTTCAAGTGCAACTTCAATCTTGTGACATGTGCATACAGTCAATTGGCAACCAATATGTTCAACACCCACTTGAATCTCCGAACGGAAAGGTTAGATGTCTGAAACGAACTAATTATCATATAACAGTTTGATATTTAGTTATTTTATCAAAGTTTTTTGAAACTATATTTATTTTATTATAGAGGCCTGAAAGTTCAATTTCAGATGTTTTGAATGGTGAGTTATCATTCGACAAAAAAACTCGTAATATTTATCACGGTGAATCCTCAAAGAATGTAGCCTTGTCCGAAGAAATTGATCCCAAGGAATATGATAAGAATATACATGAATCTGGTGATGGAAAGGTTAGATTTGTGTTCACTACTAATTTTCATATGACACTTAAGTACATTATCTAATCTAAAATTTAACTTTACATATTTTTTTATAACTTCAGGTTAGTGAAAGTGAAATTATAAATGTTTTTACTGGTGATGTTTCATGTGACAAATATGTTGGTGGCTTTTATGACGGTGAATCTTCAAAGTTGTATTATACTGACCATAAAGAGTATCCGTCTTCAGCCATGACACAACTAATCGAAGCATTAGGAACAAACATCCTCCCAAATGCTTGCCTATACTCCGGTTGATTTAAATTTACCTAATTTGAATGAATCATTTACAGAATCACAAGTCAATGTATGTAATTATATTATTTTTAGGAATATGCTGCTTTTTTAGTATTACCTAATTTGTCACGGGTTGTTAAAAATAGTTAATTATTTTTAGGAATATGCTGGTTTTGACTTTGACAACACTGAGAATGATTCCTTATCCGATATTGTTAAGACCGGAGAAGAAGAGATTCATTTGGATGGGTTGGAAAAAGTTGATGATCCGTTTGTTTAAACGTCTGTGAAGCAAAACTCTGAGGTATGCTTAATGCTTTATTTTTTAAGTATTATTTGAAGCTACATAAAAATATACAGCGACCTCAGTAGAGCATAAAAATATTGGAAGATACATAAAAATATACGACGACCTTAGTCTGCAGCTTTAATTTTCGATAGACCATGCACTTACATAAAGATAGTTGACATATACTACATGCTTAACCTACTAGAACCAACTAGTTAACTCTAAACCCTTATTCCAGGTCACCCACATACCCAAACCTAGTCTAGATCCTTACGTGCTAGTTTGCCAACGTCAAACAGTAACACTAACTACTGGTTAATGAACCATTGTTGTATTTTTTTGACTATGAACGTTTAATTTTTGGGTAACCATGGTTTACACCAAGTAGGAAGACTGATTGAAACTTCACATAATCCTTTTAAATTGCTAAACTAGAATGAACCAACATACTTGTTGTTTTCTTGTAGTCTAGTTCATACAAGTTACATATATCTATCTAGTTGTTCATGATAGCATAGAATGCACTTGAACTTTTGATAAATCATGCACTTACATAAATGTAGTAGACATATACTACATGCTTATCCACTTATTTGAATCCATAGTTAAGCTCTATAATCCCTTATTTCTCATTACACCCTAACTTACCAAACCATGTCTAGATCCCTTACGTGCTTGTTTGCAATGTACAACAGAAACACCAATCTTCTGGTTCATTATCACTGTTATTGTTCCATTGTTTATGATTGATTCGGTGGCATGAGACTCAATCACCATTGCCTATGTACCAGTCAAGCTTTCTCCATTTCTCATTGCCAATCTCTCTTAGATAAGATCAACACGTCGATTTGTCTCGCGACTCCCAGTTTTGCTCTTAGGGCTGTCCAATTCATCATCTATTTGCCTCATCCTTTCACTAAGTTCCATGCAATTCCTATGACAGTATTCACCCTAGTGTTGTTCCTTTATAGCTTCATGTTGAAAAACAGCTGCCAAATGAACAGACAATGGAATAAGCGGCATATTTTTGATTGATTGTAAAGTATAATATACTAAAAGTGTTAAGAGATGAATATAATTTATGTGTGTAGTTTATTTTAGATTAAATAGGGGAAGATGATAAGTAAAATGATATTAATGCAATCATAAATATAGGAGGTTAGTGGTCACTTCAATCCACTATTAGACCTTTTTTATGTATAAAAAATAGGGATCAATACTATCTGGTTGATTCATCAATTAATAAGAGAGTATATGTAAGTAAATAGTTTTTATTAGATGAAGAAATAAAATGTATCCTTAACAATGCTAATTACTATTTTTAGGAAATGTCAATGTATGTGAATGAGGTAAATGTGGTTAATGAAAATGAACCACCTTCGTCTGTGAAAGTTGTAGGACAACTCCTGAGGAAGAGGTTTGTTGGAAAGGCTCTAGTGGAACCATATACTGTGCAACCACGCACTACTGCACCATCCGTTTTTGTTAGAGTTGACAGGAAGAGGCGTAAAAGAAAGGGAAGGATGTTACAAATAAAAAACACACACATTTCTTTTGATGATTATCATGTTGATGCTGTTGATGATGTTGGTGATGATGAACCAGATTTTTGTGTTATCTCTTTGGAAGAATGGGTCTATACATCCTGGTTTTCTTAAAATTCACTTAAAGTTTAGTTTAAATTATAATATTTTAAAATTTGTAATTTTTTGCTATTCAGGAGAGCACACAGTTCAAACGAGCACGGAAGAAAAAGGAACCAATCAGACAAAGCCAAATAGTTATGAAAGATATCCCCTTGGTTGAATTTCACGAGGTAATTTAGCGTTTCTATTGCCTAAGCAGATCTTTCAACCATAATGTATACTTTATTAACTTTATGTTATTAACTTTTCAGAATTTGTCTAGAGCACCTTATAGCCGAAGAACAAAGGTCAAATTGCCAGAATGTATAGATACGGTTTATGCTTTAGGTGATGAGACAAGTCACAGATTTCCTTGGGGCAATAATGACATTGATGTTTATCGGTCTTTCTGGTTAAATCTATTGGGTTTCAACGATGGTGGTTGGCTTTCACAGAGTACGTTATTTAAAATTTAAACGCCTAAAATTATTGTACTTTATAATAACGACACAATATTTGTAAACCAAAATTTAATTATAATCCAATAACCAGCACTTGGATGCATGGTTTGAGCTAATATGGGAATTTAGGCCAAAAGACGCGGATTGGGCCATAGCTAGCTCTTATTTCTGTAGTTTTGTAATGCGTGGAGATATACCTGGATGGGTCTATAATGGAGTTAGGTATCCCGTTAATTGGGCAAACGTGAAACAGGTTTGTAGATCATATTTGGCCCAAAAATTATTGTACTTTATACTATTTTTGCTAAAAACTTATATTTACTTTTATTGGAATGTAGGTTTTCTTTTCTATAAACGAATCTAATGAACATTACTGCCTCGGCATCCTGCATATCAGAACCGGTGTCATCACTTTGTATGATTCACTTTTTTCCAAAGCTATTGAGACAAGAAAGTGGTGGATCAAAATGAGGATAGCATTTAAGACATATATTCCAACGTATCTTCAAGAATGGGGCATTTTAGATGCTAAAGGCATACCCATAGAAAGTTAAAATATAAAGTTTGTCGTTGGAAAGGATGTCCCCATACAAGGTCATGCATATGGTGACTGTGGGGTTTGGGTGTGCATATTTTTGTACCGTTTGATTCATAAGATGGCGGTGTCTGCTAAAGATCCATAGATTGTAGGGCTTGCATATCGTGAGCACATGTTTGATTACTTTTGGAAGTATAAGAACGCAAATTAGAGGTATGTTGCTACTACTGTTTACAAATTTATAGTCATCTCTTTTGGTTGGCTAGTTTTAAGTATTAGTTTTTTGGAGCGACTACCATTAAAAATCTGTTGTATGCTACAACTTGTATTTGTGTATTTAATGTTCTAGTTTTTCATTATATGGAAACTATTATTTCTATCATCGGCTACAAATACTTTTCCAGCACATATTGAATCCATTGCGTAATCCTGTCTTAAACTTTAGCTCATTGAACATTTTCTATGAAGCTACCGGAAAATAGTTTAGTTTATTAGACACAAAATCATAAAGAACGTAGCAGATTCATAGTCATAATAGTTGCACAAAATAGATAGTAGATGATTGCATTTCACTTCATGATGTAACCAACAAATACAAACCAACTAATAACTAAAATCCACTTCCATTTACGTGTTTCCTTTGCTTGTTCAAACATTGTAGATTGAAGGTCTTCATAACTTGCTTGGAGTGTATTAATATTTCTCAATAACCCTGGTATAATTTGAACAGCTCTTGGACACATTGGATCGTCATACCAATCTATAATTTCATGAGTCCCCTACGATAATTTTTTGTAGAAAAATTAGCGGCCAATTGTTAAATATTATACTTAAAGATATTGAGTAGTTAATCAAAGAACATATCAGACAACAATAAAATCTCCTGCCTGAATTTACAGAAGTCCATGAAGTACGTATAATAGATTGGGCCTTACAACTAGGACAACAAACCATGATTACTTTTTTTTACTGTGTTTTTTTGTTTCTAGATTTATGTCTCAAGTTACCTCCTTTATATAAGGAAGCCAGCTCTTTATTCTTACAAAGTAAGTCCCTCAAGTTAATGAAGTACAAGTACTTTGACCTGGCTTGAAAGACAATAATAAATAAGGACCATTTTAAAATTTTGGTTAGGTGGTAAGTATTTATTGACATAGGGCGACCGGTAGTTGATGTAATTGATTTGATTACGTAATACACTGCACAATATAATACAAAATTTAACTATCAATTTGTCACATACAAACTATGTAAATACACAATATGAGTTTCCCTAGTCAATTCAAATTTAAGGTTACCCTTGTATTTCAATCATCAAAGAGACAAGTATTACTACCAAAAGATATTGATTACCATGGCCTGTTAGCGTATGTCCAAAAGAAATTCGATATTACTTCCATCCATGATTTCAGTTTATACTACAAATGTGGTTTGGAAGTTTTCGAGGTTAAGGACGAAGATGACGTGCAATTCTTTGTAAACGAAGTTTGTGGGCAAAGCGAGATAGTTCAGAAACTATGTGTCAGAAAAATCAAAGAACACAAACAGGTAAAACTTGATGTTCTCCCTGTT
The DNA here is from genome assembly GCA_026074375.1 of Tanacetum coccineum. NCBI lineage: Eukaryota > Viridiplantae > Streptophyta > Magnoliopsida > Asterales > Asteraceae > Tanacetum > Tanacetum coccineum. The sequence goes on along the minus strand of BQNB010138556.1, from coordinate 1,057 downwards.
AATGATTTTTGATCTTAATGTGTCTTTGTTTCCTAATGATTATAATAATCAAACCGCTATCCTCCCAAAATGGCAGAGTAACACTTTTACCGATATACCTATTCCACCACCCCCTCCCCAACCTTATATTAAAAAATCACATGTGGAATACCATGGTATATCAGTAGGTGATGACTTTTGTAATAAAAACGAATGCATGTACACTATAGGTGTAAAATCTTTAAGAGAAGCCTTCTAATATGTGGTTATCAAATCTTGTCCACAGAGGTATAGTGTTAAATGTGTCCAACCAGATTGCCAATGGAACGTATACACTCGTAAGGTTAAAGATGGTAATACGTTCATTGTAAGCAACTGCAAAGACATCCACACTTGTTTTAAAACACAAATAAATCCTAATCATTGTAATGCTACTATGAAATTATTGGGTAATATACTACTTGATAAAATGAGAGATAGTAATAGGGTGTATAAGGTAAAGGATATACAACATGATATGAGGGTCGATTGGAAGATAGACATATCGTACAAGCGAGCATGGGGAGGTAGAAATATGGCACTAAAAATTCTAAACGGAAGTCATGAAGATTCGTTCTTCCAGTTGCCACATTATTGCTATAACTTAAAATTGGCCAACGAGGGTACTGTAACACACATTCATACAGATGCTCATGGACGATTTGAGATGTTATATGTCAGTTTTGGGTGTACGATAAGCATATTATAAATTTTTATTTTTATTTCTACATTTTTCTGAAAAGTATATAATTTCTGATGCGTTGTTTATAAAACAGATCAGAAGTTTCTTATGCTATATGAGGCCTTTGATAATAATTGACGGGGCGCATCTTAAAGGAAATTACTGGGAACTAATCTTCTAGCTGTTGGAATGGATGGTAACAACCAGATACTACCTCTTGCCACAGGTGTGTCTGAGGGTGAGACTGGTGAATCTTGGACTTGGTTTTTAACCAAGTTGAAAGAGCAAATTGTTGAACCACCTAATTTGTGCATTATATCAGATAGACATGCTGCCATTATCCAAGCTTGTGGTACA